>JAHLWY010000297.1:0-20000 GCA_020002185.1 Paraescarpia echinospica | reverse complement strand
TTAAATTCGTATACAGTGAAGCCATCTAGAGAGTTGATCATTGATCAGGTAGGAGAAAGAACACCTAGAAAAGAACAACATATCACACACACACACACACACTCACACCCACACACACACACACACACACACACACACACACACACACACACACACACCACACCACACCACACCACACCACACACACACACACACACACACACACACACACACACACACACACCACACACACACACACACACACACACACACACACACACACACACACACACACACACACACACACACACACACACACACACACACACATACACGTGATGAAATAACTCAACTGTCATGTTTAAACACACTGTATATTGGAAGTTCAGAGGTCAACGGTTCAATGAACCAGATGGACACAGAGAAAAATATAACTAATTAATATCTAAAAAATATTAATGTATAGTACGTACGCACGTGCGGTGATATTGGGAGATTTTAACCATGGTCATATACAATGGAAATCACTACAGAGTACGGGGAGTGAGGACCACAGGTTATTAGTTTTAGTACAAGACAGTTTCCTTTCTCATCATGTGCTAGAGCCAACGAGGGGTGAACATGTGTTAGACATAGTTTTGTCCTTCCAGAATGAATTATTTGACAGTGTCAAATTATCTGAGCCACTGGGAAGTAGTGATCACAACAAGATACATTTTACTATCAAAGTAAAATCAGAAGGAAATAATAAAAATCAGTATAGGAGACATTTCCACATAGGAAGTTATAAGGAAATGGGGACATATTTAGCAAAGATAGACTGGAACAACACACTGAAGAATAAGACAGGGAAGATATTAGTTCACTGTCAGTACCAGAGGCTAAGTTCATGGGGGCAGAATCAGACTATTTAGGACAGTTAATTGTAACCCCGGAAATGGTAGCTACTAAAAATTAGGGCTATGAAGGATAGTGAATCACTTGGAGTGGGTGGGATTCCGCCGAAACTACTATTGGAAATTGTAGAACAAATTAGCATACCGTTTTTTAAAAAAGGTTCAAGAAACAAGTCAGAGAACTACAGACCAGTGAGTTTAACGTCAGTGATTTGCTAATTATTAGACAGATTAATTAAAGATCACATGGTGGATTTTCTTGTTAAACATAACTTGTTAAACCCATCTCAACATGGATTTCTAAAAGCGAGGTCATGCTTAACAAATATGTTTTGTTTTTTGGAAGATATCACTAAGTGGGTAGCCGAGGGATCACCAGTAGAAATCATCTACTTAGATCTTCAGAAAACTTTCAAGAAAGTGCTACATCAAAAGGTTACTGCTTAATCTTAAGGCCTATGGCATAGGAAATGGTTTAATTAACAGGATAGAAAAATGGATAATTGACAGAAGGCAACGGGTAGTTGTTGATGGGAGGATTCAAAGTGGAAATCAGTTTTGAGTGGGGTACTTCAGGGATCAGTACTGGGACCTATATTATTCTTAATATATATCAACGATTTGGATGATGATATAATAAGCAAGGTGTTAAAATTTGCGAATGATACAATTTTTTTTAGAAGGATTAAACGTGATGGAGATAGTAAGCATTTACAATATGATCTTGAGAGGTTGATAAAATGGTCTGAAAATGGCAAATGTTGTTCAATTTTGGGAAATGTAAATGCCTCCCCACATGACAAGGGAATGAATATGTACAATATACAATGGGAGGTTCTGTACTAAGCACTACAATAAAAGAAAAGGACTTAGGCTTAATCTAAGTGGCTGATATGAAGGTTTCAGAGCAATGCGGTATTGCCGCTTAAAGGGAAATAAAACCCTTGGATTAATTAGGCGAAACATAACGTATAAGGAAAAAGCGCTAATAATAACTCTCTACTAAACAAAAGTTAGGCCTCATTTAGGATATTGTTTTCAAGCATGGAGGCTATATCGCAGGAAGGACGTAGATATGCTAAAAAAAGTACAGAGGAGAGCAACTGAAATTATACAAAAACTGAGGGATCTTATTTACCGAATACGCCTAAAAAGAATATGGTATAATAACATTAGAGACCAGGAGATTGAGAGGAAATCAGATAGAGGTGTCTAAAATATTGAATGGTTATGAAAATATTCATAGAAATATTTTTTTCTCAGTTAACAAAGATGGAAGGACCAGAGGCCATGAAGTCACATTAGTAAAGGAGCAGAGTAGATTAGATATAAGAAAGTTCTCATTCTCACAAAGGACTATAAATGAATTGAACAGATTAACTCCTGATTGTATTGGTGCTAATAGCGTGAATATATTTAAAAATACAATCGAACCACCTTAAAAGGGCTGGATACACGTTTATAAAAGTATTGGACTTTTGATAAAGCTTCCTTGTCCACCTGCCATATATAATTAATTTTCTGGATGGCAATCTTGTTAAATCTATATAGCACATTATACCCGCAACATAGCACCTGTCACATACGTAGTTATTATGTTCTACGTGCACACGCAGTTCGCGTTATTGTGTGCGTAGTTGTTGTAACTAACTTCAGTCATCGACACACTCGGATCATCGGCTTCTTCCTATTGGTCAATCACATAGTTCGTCAAACGTGTTAAACAGCTACATTTTGCTGCTAACGTCATAAAAAATGAATTGACTACAGCAACAGTAAACTATCATCAGAATTTTCTCAGATAATACCAGAGAGTGCACGTATTATAAAATGTAAAGGTAAGTTCTTGCATTGCGCAGTATCCAGTGCTTAGGACTGTTCAAAGCACTTTACACTTAACTCTCTGGCAGACCTGTTCAATCGAACATGATCTCGACTTCTCTGGGAAGCATTTAATCTCGCTGCAATTAATGAGCGAAGTCTAATCGTAAACAAATATACACATCTGTCTTTAGCCAGTTACTCTTTCATAGAACTGAGAGAACTGCAGCATCGTAAAGTGATCGAACTTGTCCATAATTCGACTCGGTTGCACATGATTCGAAACCGGGTTCTCTCGGTCGAGAGTCCGATGCTGTAGCACTGCGTCAGTTCGAATGGTTTATTAGGTTGCATTCCTGCTTTATACCCCCAGCCTCCCATAATTATATATATATATATATATATATATATATATATATACCTACACACACATATATATATATATATATATATATATATATTCACTGCGTTCACAACTTCAAATGGGAAATAACTAGCTTTGTTAATGTTGGTACTTACTTCATTAGCATCGTGAGCCGCTATAACCGCCAAAGACAGCAAGGCGAAGAGTAAGATGATTCTCCCACGCATTATCTCTTCAAAGCAAGTCTGTATGGAGAGAAACATATAACAAGTACAATGTACCTCTCTGTTGATCACCCCTTAAGCACAATCAAAGCGGTCGTTCAAGACAGGTGGTCGCCCACGGCAGGTTGCAGGTATATAACAGGACTATTTACAAGTAGAGGCCTATTCCATCTGGCTGATAACATAATATTATTAGGTAAGTATACATGGGGTAATGATACTTTTGGGTGAATCCTTCTTCGTTTATTTTAATATTTGGTAGTCACGTGACTCAGTCACGTATTTATAATATTATAGTGTGATAACTGAAGTACCAGGATTGATGCGTTGTTGAAGACGAAACGACGTTACTGCCGTTGGCAGATGTTGACAGGTGCCTATTTTGCCATTTGTTTCTTCTCATTTGAACTGCGCACTATTGTACAAACGCTACAACCACACTTCAGTCGGCTTACAATTTATAAACGACGTTATGCTCACGACTGGTATATTACAGTTAGGAACAATTCGTGCCTAGAATTGTAACCGCGCAATACAGGTGGTCGCCTACATGAGGATTCGCCCAAGACAGGTTCTGCTGTGTTGCAATTTGCAAATTCCAATATTCATATCTGGTATTCTTTAAATGAAGTTAGTGTTCATTTACATTATGCTAGTCATTGGAATGTATTATTATATGATGAGATGAAGAACAGTTTTAAAGTTGTACTCCGTTCCAGTTTGTGGTCTGTAGTGACATATAACTTTCGCATTCGCAGGTAGGCCCGCGGGCCTCCACAATAAATGTCATTAACGGTTCTTTAGAAATTGAATGTTTTATTTACAAGTTGAAAATGTTATTGGCGCAATATGTCAATTGCAAACACTGTTTATCAAATAAATTGTTGCGGGCAGTATAACTTCAACATTATTCTAGGATTAAGAACGTTAGTGAGTAAGTATTAAAAGTATTAGCGACGAATGAACATCCAACGATTAACAACATCACCTGAAAGTAACATCAACCATCCTTACCTGATTCAGGCACACGAATGTCTTCAAGTGACGAGTTGAACCTTGTCTGAGTTGAATTCCACCGATAACCCCTTCCTTATGTAGCGCCCAGACGTGAATGTGTTGCTATAATCGTTGGCACGAGTCCAAACAAGCCAATCATAGCATCAACATGCTGATGTGTTCAATGCAACAAACACTAATGCTTTATTGCAATTTCTTTTTTATTATCAACACTCGCCTTTCAAGTTCAACTGGAAATGACGAATATGAGTAACCGAACAATTAGTTTGCTGCAGTGTGGCTTAATTAGATGAAGTTTTTTTTAAACTGGCGAGACAACAACGTTTCCATTTTCTTACACAACTAATAATTATTACCAATAATTGTGTTTTTATGCAAGCGACAGTTAATATGTTTAGCCGATGTTAGCATGACCTGATGAACGATTGCAGTTTTTGTTGTCAAGCAGGTTTGAGAACGCTGTTTCTGTATTCCGCGAGCAGTAACAGCGCAATACATTATTTTTTATCTTGCCGCCATTCTGTCTGACGCGACTTTAAATGTTGAATTTATCTTTTTCTGTTTACACAGATTAATCATTGATATGTATCAACAACATGATCAGGTAAGTGTTAAGTGGTATGTTTATTAATTTAGGTGTAGCGATATAGAGCAGCTACGACGTGGTTGGCGATAATAAATAAAGCTACACCCATTCATGTCCATGTAGCAACAAACCAATGTCTGCATGTGTCACCATTTTCTTAAACAGGCTTTCCCTTCACTTACCACTTATTTTATGTAGTCGAATGTTAAGTCTTGCTAAATATGTCCAGTTAAAGCGAACGTAATCCCACAGAGGCGCCCTCTGAAGAGTGGATCACCACAAGTTGGTAGATCACAGGTCAATGTTCAAGGGAAACGTAGAAAGAGGAGAGTGGACCTCGACACCCAGGGGGAGATGCTGTCCGGATGTCCCCAAAGTTGGCGTTCTATATAACAGAATATTACGAAAAAAAAATTGCGACTAAACCCTCGGAAACCAAATCCGGAGTCGCATCAAGACAACCGGTTTGGTTTCTCTCAAAAGCTATAAGCATAATTAAAGTTGGAGGGATATGCTCAGTAAGTAAAATGAATAAGCAAGGTAATACATATAACTTCCAATGATTCAAAAAAAAATTCGCTTACGGGTATGGCCTTGCATTATTTGTTGTTTTTTGTTTTACAACTGATGTCTCTGTAGTTAAAATCTACCACTTGCCCTCCTTACGTATTTTTGTTACATGGAAATTTGAAATCAAATGTAGCATTTAGTTTTTATCTATATCTGTGTGGCGTTGTTCTTGACTGTCTGGCATAAGACACACATACAAAAACAGGAACAGCGCAAGAGATCTCGGCGACACCTTGGATAAAATGTCGAGTAATAGCTTGAAACATGACGATAGAATGTATTGGCATTGTCGGAATAAATAAACAGGTGTGTCTTGGAAAGTTGCGATGCCTGGAACCAAATTACCTTTTTATTCTTACAGTACATTAGCACTAGTACCAATGGAGTCCTGTTTCGTCTGTCTGACGTCACCGGCCGGTTAGCTCAGTTGGTTAGTGTCGTGCTAATAACGCGAATGTCGTGGTCCATCACCATATCGGCCATCAAGCCTTTTAAAAACTATAATAGATTATTACTCCATAAAATTACCAGTATTATGTCATGCTAATAGGACAATAACGTAGTTTTGAAAGTACACGCGGCGTTGAGATCGCGAATCAACACCAAAAACCGGTTTAAAGTTGAATCAGTTAAATTTTGCTGCGTGAACATGGCATTATTTCTTTATGCAATCACATTTGTAAACATGTGTTAGAACCGTGGGTGTATCTGTAATTCTGTACCCCATAATATTATATGAGTATATTTTTTCTATAAAACGTGCATGATAATGTGAATCTGACGGACATTCCGTCTTATATTTCGTGGAAATCATTGCATAGGCCTAAATGATTTTTTTCCGACAAAAAAACATAAAACAAACTTTTGCGCGAACTGTAGGCATCTGCGGGAAAGATTGGTTGACCATGCAAAGTTCAAAATTTGTTCAAGTGAGGGTATAGACAAAATGACGGGTTTCAAAAATATCGTCCTAAGATGTACTAATACACATTGTCATGCTGTACAGATGTTTAAAATGTTAAATATTTCATCCAGTAGATAACTTTTTTAATTTGTTTCTGTCAATAACAAGTCATTTCATATATGCGGTTTAGTGATTCATATATTATGTAATAATGCGATTCGCACAGTTTAAAATGCCAGCTTCCGGCTTCCGTGACTAAAACATCCCGATGACGTCACGCACTTACTTCCACCCTACCTAGACGGCCACCTGGAGTTTATATCCCAATATCCCAACACTGTCCTACACTGCTCTTGACTTGCGTCCTTGCGTCTTCATATGTGTCTTTTACAAGGCGTACATACTTTTCAGGCACACCCTGCTCCCGCATACACCTCCAAATCTCCTGTCGTGGCACTCTATCGTATGCCTTCTCTAAATCAATGAAGACCATGTGCAGTTCCTTCTGCATCTCCCGGTGTTTCTCCATCAACTGCTTTGCTGCAAATATGGCGTCCGTTGTTCCTCTGCCCGGCATAAAACCGAACTGCTCCCCACCTATGCTTGTCTCCTCCCTCAGCCTTCTATCAATTACCCTTTCCCAAACCTTCATGGTGTGCGACATCAACTTGATGCCTCTGTAATTGCCACATTCCTGGATGTCTCCCTTCTCCTTGAAAATAGGCTCGATGACACTGTCTCTCCATTCCTCTGGCATGTTCTCTAGTACGTATATATTCTGCATCAGATCCCACAGCATATCGACCCCCTCTTCTCCCAAACTCTTCCAGACCTCCACTGGAATTCCGTCTGGTTCCATCGCCTTCGTCACATTATAGCAATGTCTCGGTATAAAAACTTTCCGTTATAGCATCTTCCCGTTATAGCTGCTTTCAGTTATTGCTACTTCCCGTTATAGCTACTCTTGACATTTGGCAGCCGAAGAAGTCCCGTTATATCTTCGTTTTAACGTATTTTTCGTAATACAACTTAGTGAACAGATGTGTTGTATGTACTTTATTCATTTCATATAACTGATTCTCACTTGGTCGAAAAATAGACTCTAGGAAGTAGCTATAACGGGACTAATTTAAATGTCCGCATAAGTATTCCTCTCATTTGTTGTTGCAACTAAATAAAATGTAGCTATAATGGGTGTATGTATAATGGGATGTTAGCCTAGGTTTAGCCTTAGGTCTAAACCTGGCAAACCTTCCAGCTTGCGATGCAAGGTTACAGGACACTGATGGTCACAACCCGGGGTCAAAACACGGGGTCACATCCTGATGTCACAACCCGGGGTCACAGACCTTGGTCACAGCTCAGGGTTCACAGCCCTGTGTAGTAAATTGAAAGCACTATCCATCGAAAACACTATGGTAGTGTTTTAAGCGTACTTTCAAAACACCACCTTAGTGTTTTGAGCATACCCTGAAAACATTACTGTTAAGGTCAAAACACTACACCAACTTTTTTTCTAAATTTTTCGATTTGATTGGTTCCAACGATTATTCTAACTCCAGCCACAGCTAATGGTAATTACTTTAATCTAATTAATCAGGATATTTTATGTATTTGTTACCACCAATCTGATTGGTCTGATTTCACACTAGTTATTTATTTCCGTTCCCTAATTGGCGCCAACGATTACGAACTTGCCCCTAGTGTATAGGGTGATTCTCTAAGGTGACTGTTGTAACTGGATGGTAAAATTATACTGGGGTTAGTGTTTTGAATTTGAGGATACGCTTAAAACATTAAGGTAGTGTTTTGAAAGATCGCTAAAACACTACCGTAGTGTCTTCAACGGGATAATATTTTGAGCGTTGTACACCGCGAGCCAGTGAGATACTGTACTATACATCTTTCATTATAGGCTACTATTTATCCCGTTGTGAAGGGACGGGTAACCAGGAACATATATACGTGCGGTTAATGTATGTGTTTTATCTGGAGCGGGAATAACCACCAATTATATTCCGATCCACGGAAGCGGGGGTTTATTATACGAGTCTGAAGGCTTCCCACGGAGTTAATTAATATTATGCAATACGTACGAATACTTTTCTGTCTCTGTCTGACACTCTGTCTGTTTCTCTGACTGTTTGTGTGTAACACGCCATGACGCACTCACGCCATGACGCAGACACATATGTACACCCGTATGCACACATATGCACGGACGCACGCACGTCCGGACGTACGCACGCACGAACGCACACACACACTAAAACACACTCGCGCACGCACAAGCACACGCACACACGCAAGCACACACACTCACGCACGCACGCACGCATATATACACATCACACCCATCACCACCACTACAAGCAATAACAACAACAACAACAACAACAACAATAACAAACAAACAAACATGCCATAAGCCTATCTAATGACCATTTCCAAACTACTGGCGACGGGTCTCGCTTTAGTACGAGCCCACCTTTACCACCGTGCCTGGTTCTAACACACGGCTGCGTAACCCCATTAACGCGTCTGTCCCGGCCCGTACAATAACCTCTCCCCTCCGCCTGCTCCCAGTACCTCCATCCCAGTACCCCCCCCCCGTTTCCCACCGAATATGAGCACACCGGCGCACTTATCATAACGTTCCCCGAAGTTGGGATATAAACTCCAGGTGGCCGTCTAGGTAGGGTGGAAGTAAGCGCGTGACGTCATCGGGATGTTTTAGTCACGGAAGCCGGAAGCTGGCATTTTAAACTGTGCGAATCGCATTATTACATAATATATGAATCACTAAACCGCATATATGAAATGACTTGTTATTGACAGAAACAAATTAAAAAAGTTATCTACTGGATGAAATATTTAACATTTTAAACATCTGTACAGCATGACAATGTGTATTAGTACATCTTAGGACGATATTTTTGAAACCCGTCATTTTGTCTATACCCTCACTTGAACAAATTTTGAACTCTGCATGGTCAACCAATCTTTCCCGCAGATGCCTACAGTTCGCGCAAAAGTTTGTTTTATGTTTTTTTGTCGGAAAAAAATCATTTAGGCCTATGCAATGATTTCCACGAAATATAAGACGGAATGTCCGTCAGATTCACATTATCATGCACGTTTTATAGAAAAAATATACTCATATAATATTATGGGGTACAGAATTACAGATACACCCACGGTTCTAACACATGTTTACAAATGTGATTGCATAAAGAAATAATGCCATGTTCACGCAGCAAAATTTAACTGATTCAACTTTAAACCGGTTTTTGGTGTTGATTCGCGATCTCAACGCCGCGTGTACTTTCAAAACTACGTTATTGTCCTATTAGCATGACATAATACTGGTAATTTTATGGAGTAATAATCTATTATAGTTTTTAAAAGGCTTGATGGCCGATATGGTGATGGACCACGACATTCGCGTTATTAGCACGACACTAACCAACTGAGCTAACCGGCCGGTGACGTCAGACAGACGAAACAGGACTCCATTGGTACTAGTGCTAATGTACTGTAAGAATAAAAAGGTAATTTGGTTCCAGGCATCGCAACTTTCCAAGACACACCTGTTTATTTATTCCGACAATGCCAATACATTCTATCGTCATGTTTCAAGCTATTACTCGACATTTTATCCAAGGTGTCGCCGAGATCTCTTGCGCTGTTCCTGTTTTTGTATGTGTGTCTTATGCCAGACAGTCAAGAACAACGCCACACAGATATAGATAAAAACTAAATGCTACATTTGATTTCAAATTTCCATGTAACAAAAATACGTAAGGAGGGCAAGTGGTAGATTTTAACTACAGAGACATCAGTTGTAAAACAAAAAACAACAAATAATGCAAGGCCATACCCGTAAGCGAATTTTTTTTTGAATCATTGGAAGTTATATGTATTACCTTGCTTATTCATTTTACTTACTGAGCATATCCCTCCAACTTTAATTATGCTTATAGCTTTTGAGAGAAACCAAACCGGTTGTCTTGATGCGACTCCGGATTTGGTTTCCGAGGGTTTAGTCGCAATTTTTTTTTCGTAATATTCTGTTATATAGAACGCCAACTTTGGGGACATCCGGACAGCATCTCCCCCTGGGTGTCGAGGTCCACTCTCCTCTTTCTACGTTTCCCTTGAACATTGACCTGTGATCTACCAACTTGTGGTGATCCACTCTTCAGAGGGCGCCTCTGTGGGATTACGTTCGCTTTAACTGGACATATTTAGCAAGACTTAACATTCGACTACATAAAATAAGTGGTAAGTGAAGGGAAAGCCTGTTTAAGAAAATGGTGACACATGCAGACATTGGTTTGTTGCTACATGGACATGAATGGGTGTAGCTTTATTTATTATCGCCAACCACGTCGTAGCTGCTCTATATCGCTACACCTAAATTAATAAACATACCACTTAACACTTACCTGATCATGTTGTTGATACATATCAATGATTAATCTGTGTAAACAGAAAAAGATAAATTCAACATTTAAAGTCGCGTCAGACAGAATGGCGGCAAGATAAAAAATAATGTATTGCGCTGTTACTGCTCGCGGAATACAGAAACAGCGTTCTCAAACCTGCTTGACAACAAAAACTGCAATCGTTCATCAGGTCATGCTAACATCGGCTAAACATATTAACTGTCGCTTGCATAAAAACACAATTATTGGTAATAATTATTAGTTGTGTAAGAAAATGGAAACGTTGTTGTCTCGCCAGTTTAAAAAAAACTTCATCTAATTAAGCCACACTGCAGCAAACTAATTGTTCGGTTACTCATATTCGTCATTTCCAGTTGAACTTGAAAGGCGAGTGTTGATAATAAAAAAGAAATTGCAATAAAGCATTAGTGTTTGTTGCATTGAACACATCAGCATGTTGATGCTATGATTGGCTTGTTTGGACTCGTGCCAACGATTATAGCAACACATTCACGTCTGGGCGCTACATAAGGAAGGGGTTATCGGTGGAATTCAACTCAGACAAGGTTCAACTCGTCACTTGAAGACATTCGTGTGCCTGAATCAGGTAAGGATGGTTGATGTTACTTTCAGGTGATGTTGTTAATCGTTGGATGTTCATTCGTCGCTAATACTTTTAATACTTACTCACTAACGTTCTTAATCCTAGAATAATGTTGAAGTTATACTGCCCGCAACAATTTATTTGATAAACAGTGTTTGCAATTGACATATTGCGCCAATAACATTTTCAACTTGTAAATAAAACATTCAATTTCTAAAGAACCGTTAATGACATTTATTGTGGAGGCCCGCGGGCCTACCTGCGAATGCGAAAGTTATATGTCACTACAGACCACAAACTGGAACGGAGTACAACTTTAAAACTGTTCTTCATCTCATCATATAATAATACATTCCAATGACTAGCATAATGTAAATGAACACTAACTTCATTTAAAGAATACCAGATATGAATATTGGAATTTGCAAATTGCAACACAGCAGAACCTGTCTTGGGCGAATCCTCATGTAGGCGACCACCTGTATTGCGCGGTTACAATTCTAGGCACGAATTGTTCCTAACTGTAATATACCAGTCGTGAGCATAACGTCGTTTATAAATTGTAAGCCGACTGAAGTGTGGTTGTAGCGTTTGTACAATAGTGCGCAGTTCAAATGAGAAGAAACAAATGGCAAAATAGGCACCTGTCAACATCTGCCAACGGCAGTAACGTCGTTTCGTCTTCAACAACGCATCAATCCTGGTACTTCAGTTATCACACTATAATATTATAAATACGTGACTGAGTCACGTGACTACCAAATATTAAAATAAACGAAGAAGGATTCACCCAAAAGTATCATTACCCCATGTATACTTACCTAATAATATTATGTTATCAGCCAGATGGAATAGGCCTCTACTTGTAAATAGTCCTGTTATATACCTGCAACCTGCCGTGGGCGACCACCTGTCTTGAACGACCGCTTTGATTGTGCTTAAGGGGTGATCAACAGAGAGGTACATTGTACTTGTTATATGTTTCTCTCCATACAGACTTGCTTTGAAGAGATAATGCGTGGGAGAATCATCTTACTCTTCGCCTTGCTGTCTTTGGCGGTTATAGCGGCTCACGATGCTAATGAAGTAAGTACCAACATTAACAAAGCTAGTTATTTCCCATTTGAAGTTGTGAACGCAGTGAATATATATATATATATATATATATGTGTGTGTAGGTATATATATATATATATATATATATATATATATATAATTATGGGAGGCTGGGGGTATAAAGCAGGAATGCAACCTAATAAACCATTCGAACTGACGCAGTGCTACAGCATCGGACTCTCGACCGAGAGAACCCGGTTTCGAATCATGTGCAACCGAGTCGAATTATGGACAAGTTCGATCACTTTACGATGCTGCAGTTCTCTCAGTTCTATGAAAGAGTAACTGGCTAAAGACAGATGTGTATATTTGTTTACGATTAGACTTCGCTCATTAATTGCAGCGAGATTAAATGCTTCCCAGAGAAGTCGAGATCATGTTCGATTGAACAGGTCTGCCAGAGAGTTAAGTGTAAAGTGCTTTGAACAGTCCTAAGCACTGGATACTGCGCAATGCAAGAACTTACCTTTACATTTTATAATACGTGCACTCTCTGGTATTATCTGAGAAAATTCTGATGATAGTTTACTGTTGCTGTAGTCAATTCATTTTTTATGACGTTAGCAGCAAAATGTAGCTGTTTAACACGTTTGACGAACTATGTGATTGACCAATAGGAAGAAGCCGATGATCCGAGTGTGTCGATGACTGAAGTTAGTTACAACAACTACGCACACAATAACGCGAACTGCGTGTGCACGTAGAACATAATAACTACGTATGTGACAGGTGCTATGTTGCGGGTATAATGTGCTATATAGATTTAACAAGATTGCCATCCAGAAAATTAATTATATATGGCAGGTGGACAAGGAAGCTTTATCAAAAGTCCAATACTTTTATAAACGTGTATCCAGCCCTTTTAAGGTGGTTCGATTGTATTTTTAAATATATTCACGCTATTAGCACCAATACAATCAGGAGTTAATCTGTTCAATTCATTTATAGTCCTTTGTGAGAATGAGAACTTTCTTATATCTAATCTACTCTGCTCCTTTACTAATGTGACTTCATGGCCTCTGGTCCTTCCATCTTTGTTAACTGAGAAAAAAATATTTCTATGAATATTTTCATAACCATTCAATATTTTAGACACCTCTATCTGATTTCCTCTCAATCTCCTGGTCTCTAATGTTATTATACCATATTCTTTTTAGGCGTATTCGGTAAATAAGATCCCTCAGTTTTTGTATAATTTCAGTTGCTCTCCTCTGTACTTTTTTTAGCATATCTACGTCCTTCCTGCGATATAGCCTCCATGCTTGAAAACAATATCCTAAATGAGGCCTAACTTTTGTTTAGTAGAGAGTTATTATTAGCGCTTTTTCCTTATACGTTATGTTTCGCCTAATTAATCCAAGGGTTTTATTTCCCTTTAAGCGGCAATACCGCATTGCTCTGAAACCTTCATATCAGCCACTTAGATTAAGCCTAAGTCCTTTTCTTTTATTGTAGTGCTTAGTACAGAACCTCCCATTGTATATTGTACATATTCATTCCCTTGTCATGTGGGGAGGCATTTACATTTCCCAAAATTGAACAACATTTGCCATTTTCAGACCATTTTATCAACCTCTCAAGATCATATTGTAAATGCTTACTATCTCCATCACGTTTAATCCTTCTAAAAAAAATTGTATCATTCGCAAATTTTAACACCTTGCTTATTATATCATCATCCAAATCGTTGATATATATTAAGAATAATATAGGTCCCAGTACTGATCCCTGAAGTACCCCACTCAAAACTGATTTCCACTTTGAATCCTCCCATCAACAACTACCCGTTGCCTTCTGTCAATTATCCATTTTTCTATCCTGTTAATTAAACCATTTCCTATGCCATAGGCCTTAAGATTAAGCAGTAACCTTTTGATGTAGCACTTTCTTGAAAGTTTTCTGAAGATCTAAGTAGATGATTTCTACTGGTGATCCCTCGGCTACCCACTTAGTGATATCTTCCAAAAAACAAAACATATTTGTTAAGCATGACCTCGCTTTTAGAAATCCATGTTGAGATGGGTTTAACAAGTTATGTTTAACAAGAAAATCCACCATGTGATCTTTAATTAATCTGTCTAATAATTAGCAAATCACTGACGTTAAACTCACTGGTCTGTAGTTCTCTGACTTGTTTCTTGAACCTTTTTTAAATAACGGTATGCTAATTTGTTCTACAATTTCCAATAGTAGTTTCGGCGGAATCCCACCCACTCCAAGTGATTCACTATCCTTCATAGCCCTAATTTTTAGTAGCTACCATTTCCGGGGTTACAATTAACTGTCCTAAATAGTCTGATTCTGCCCCCATGAACTTAGCCTCTGGTACTGACAGTGAACTAATATCTTCCCTGTCTTATTCTTCAGTGTGTTGTTCCAGTCTATCTTTGCTAAATATGTCCCCATTTCCTTATAACTTCCTATGTGGAAATGTCTCCTATACTGATTTTTATTATTTCCTTCTGATTTTACTTTGATAGTAAAATGTATCTTGTTGTGATCACTACTTCCCAGTGGCTCAGATAATTTGACACTGTCAAATAATTCATTCTGGAAGGACAAAACTATGTCTAACACATGTTCACCCCTCGTTGGCTCTAGCACATGATGAGAAAGGAAACTGTCTTGTACTAAAACTAATAACCTGTGGTCCTCACTCCCCGTACTCTGTAGTGATTTCCATTGTATATGACCATGGTTAAAATCTCCCAATATCACCGCACGTGCGTACGTACTATACATTAATATTTTTTAGATATTAATTAGTTATATTTTTCTCTGTGTCCATCTGGTTCATTGAACCGTTGACCTCTGAACTTCCAATATACAGTGTGTTTAAACATGACAGTTGAGTTATTTCATCACGTGTATGTGTGTGTGTGTGTGTGTGTGTGTGTGTGTGTGTGTGTGTGTGTGTGTGTGTGTGTGTGTGTGTGTGTGTGTGTGTGTGTGTGTGTGTGTGTGTGTGTGTGTGTGTGTGTGTGAGTGTGTGTGTGTGTGTGTGTGTGTGTGTGTGTGTGTGTGTGTGTGTGTGTGTGTGTGTGTGTGTGTGTGTGTGTGTGTGTGTGTGGGTGTGAGTGTGTGTGTGTGTGTGTGATATGTTGTTCTTTTCTAGGTGTTCTTTCTCCTACCTGATCAATGATCAACTCTCTAGATGGCTTCACTGTATACGAATTTAAAATCAACATGATGAAAATGTTTTTATTCCAAGGGTTCGTGCAGCTAATGTTACTAAATATAATGGTTCCAGGTGTATATACACATTTTCTTTGCATGAATGCGCATATGCTTCTACTTTCGATATATATGTACGTATATATCGGCTTATATGTGTACGTCTCAAGTTCGTTTGTGTATACATCAAAATAGTGAACAACAAATATGGGAGGTTTGTTCGTCTTTGAACAGTCAACAATCAACTATGTCAAGACACTTACACATATATGCATTTAATTATTTGCAGATGATGACGCTCGCGTCAAAAGAGGTATTTCGTAGGATATTCATTGATATAAAATTTACAAAATATTAAATAACATAATCAACATCACACCCCCACCAGGTCTACTAACACAGTCAAAAAACCGTGGCCACTACGTAGCCCCTAGGTGCCGTATCAATGCAGCAGTGTTCTCTTTCTACCCTCGAGCAGTTCGAATCTGGAATATGATTCCACCACCGATTACTGAACTAGAAAGCCCCATAGCGTTTCAAACAGCGATCATGAACCTCCTTTTCACCACACCCAATCATCTACAGTGCCTATACAATAAACAAACAAACTACCCACAACGCATGCGCACAAACAAGCACCATGCAACTCCTGCGTTAGCTCAAGTTTGGGCTGTTTGGAGTAAATCACCTAAGACCTAATACAATTGTTCGAGCTTACACGGTAAATATATTACATAAAATACGTAAAATATTGTGTAGAAAAATGTAAGGTTTTTAAAACTGGTAATGAATAAGCCTAACTTATCCATAATAAATAAATTGTAAAGGAAAATAATGAATTAATAATAGAATAGGATAATAAGATAATAATTAATAATAAAATAATAATTAATTAATATTGAAAAATCACCCACAGCATTATCCATCAAGAAAGCCTGGGTGGCAAGTTAAAGCAAAACGCAATGAGCACTATCGTGAAGACTAAACGCAATGAGCATTATCGTGAAGACTAAACGCAATGAGCATTATCGTGAAGACTGTGAACTACCTTCGTTGTTGGAACCAGTTCCAACACATTCTTGCTGATATCAATGCACAATATTAAGACCTCTTCTACTTCTCCGACGTGCACTGGATGAGTTGAGGTGCCATGGTGCGCCGCCTTATGTGAATGTCTTGTATATACATATTGTTGCCCATGTTCTGAATAAACGTTCATTCATTCATTCATTCATGGTGCGCCGCCTGTGCGAGTTCAAACATGTGATTAGCGTGTTTACGGAACAGAGGGTAGGTCCTACATATTTACCGGAATTCAGGGAACGGGGGGTGGGGAGCAATGAGGCAGACATACGCTTTTGTCCCCCATTAAATGTGAGGATGAATGTTTTTTTAACGAGCGTCAATGGCGGGTGGAAATGTAAATTTTATGACACGATTAATGTGTATTTTTGTCGACTGTGAAAGGTTTGTTCAATTAGAGAACATACATCGTTTTCTGCCCCCCCCCTCTACAAATAATAGGCGGCGCAGACATATGGTTTTCTGCCCCCCCCCCCTTCCCACCGTCTTCGGATGTCATAATTTCAGCCGAGACACCGGAGAAGCAGAAGTTACAGCGGCGTAGCGGCGGAAATTTCCAATAGCACCCTACGTCTCCCCCCCCCCACCCCGGTCTTCCGATGTCACACACGAAGATATGCGGCAGCAAAAATGTTTAAGTGGTGCTAAAGGTCCGTTAGCCCCCCCCCCCCCAATATGAACTTCGTTCCCGTGCCACTGATGTGGGGGCATTTGGTGGAGCAACTCTCGCACCAGGCGTTACATCAGTAAAGAGACACCCCTATTCATAACTACAAATGCACCCCCCTGAATTCCCCTAACAAACTGCACCCCTTTAGACATCGAGCCCAAAGTTCTCTTCTCTCGAGCAGAATTATTTTCCCGCGAGCGGGTTTGGTGGGTGGTGGTGTGCGTACGAACCAATCGTTGCCCTTGTAGGCACACTTGAAATATGAGACCGACTGCCTAGTCTAAGTCACTTATACGGCCCTCCTTTTTAAAAGGTTGCGGGCCCCTGGTCTTAAAGACTAACGTACCCAGACTGTGCTGCAAAGGTGTCACGTTAGTGTATGTCTGTCTGTGTGTGTGTGTGTGTGTGTGTGTGTGTGTGTGTGTGTGCGCGCGCGCGTGTGTGTGTGTGCATGTTTGCGCGTGTGCGTGCGTGCGAGCGAGCGAATGAATGATTGTGTGTGCGTGCATGCGTGTGTGTTTATGTGCGTCTTTCACGGGTACATGTGGTGAACGTTGGCAAGTTGAAGGTTCATTTTGAACTGAATATCTGGTCAACGTCTTAAACCAGTTTAGCCTATATAATTACAGTACATAGAGCACCGGAAATGATTATTGCTAACAAGATGTATAACGCTGTAATATGTGGACATAGTCAAAGTTTATTTACAACAGACTTTAATAAAAAGTATCCAGGTGTTTGTATTTGAGCAGTTTGAAATTATCCCACGTATTGCCCACACGACTATCACACAGGCGTTGTTTCAGGCGAAGTAAGGGGTTGCAGCGCCCTTCGTTTTAATGGATGATAGCCCGCCACGTACAAATGCAGTTAACCCTAAATGTCAATCTTGTCAAACATATATTCAACCTAAACCTTACCCTAACTTTCAACCTAACCCAAACCTGGACCTATCCCTATCCTGTTTGCACATCAGACAAACCACAAAAGGGCATTTGTACGTTAGGAGTTTGCACGAAGCTCCCTACGTCTTACTGAATGTTTGTACCTTCTTCGGCATGAAGGTTGCAACCCTCCGAATTCCATGGGACATCAACGTTTCGCACACATGCGCACACGCATATTCAGTTCAAAATTAACCTCCAACTTGCCAACGTTCACCACATGTACCCGAGAAAGACGCAAATACACGCACGCACGCACGCACACTCACACACGTGACACACACGTGCACACACGTGCACACACACACACACACACACACACACACACACACACACACACACACACACACACACACTGACAGTCATGCACAATGCCTTACACCTTGGCTGCATACATCAGTATTTTGTTGTTTGCATTTTATTTTAATTAAAAATGTGTAACTTCATATCAATAAATATTTATCTGTCATTGTTTCTTTCTGTGATTGCGCAGCTTGGCGATGCGAATGCAGTCTGTTTTGTTCTCTGACAGACTCTTCCTCTCACATTCTCTTCCACGGCCACGCCGTCTCCTCATACCCCTTCCTCTGGCTTCACCCCGTCCACGTAGTCCTCCTTTTTCCACCTCTGCTGCTCTTTCATTCAAACTCTGTGAGTGAAAGGATAATGTGATGATGCTATATATTTTATAACAGTAACATTTAGTAACTATACTGCTTACTGGTGACAGTGAGAATACTTAGTGGAACATTTGGTTTTGCAGCCATAAGCCTGGACACGCTGACACCCACGGGCAAAGACGGTCGTGGTGCTCAATTAAAAAAAGTTTGGTGTCTGAGCCACTGGCCAGCTGGTCATTCGTCAGTCGTAGTCAAAACCAGTGCATTCTATTGATGGAACTACACATACACGCACACGCACACACATTATGACATGTTTACATCATTTGGGGGACTTCCGGTGGTGAATTGATTTGAATTTGGTGCAGCAAACTTGCGAAAATATAAGGATATTTGATCAAGATAAGTGATGTTATTGAGCGTATAGGATACATAACGTAATTATAGATATATATTAAGCAATATTTTTTGTTAAAAGTTAGCTAGAGGGAGTAATCTAGGGTAGATTAAAAGTAGGCGATTTGCGAGCGATAATTGGGGACGTTAATGTAATCGGAACGTTGTTTACAAAGTAGGTCACTGGCGAAGTTAGCGTACCGTGAACGACAATAGAATAGCGTTATTTGAGATAATCGGTGTAGTTAGATGAGTAATTAAAACCTGAAATAACAATCTTTTAAAGTGTATAATAGTACACAGGAAACAGTCTTTGTAAAGACTACCTTGTATCTAAGCCTAACTTGAATACATTGTCATCGACATCGTAACTACGTAAGGCACGGTGTGTCACTGTGTGTTAACAAATATAACTAACTATAACCTAAACAATCTGGTGTAAATTGTACACTGAAAAGTCTTTTCAAAGACTACATAAAACTACTTTGAACATAAATAAATTCTGATATGGCACCTTGCAAGCGGCAACTCAGGGCAAAACGACACCTAGTTTGCAACGACTGCCAGAGCTGGGTGGATTTTGC
>JAHLWY010000296.1:0-48136 GCA_020002185.1 Paraescarpia echinospica | reverse complement strand
AAGGGCGATCCACAGAGCTGCAGCTATTGAACTGCAGCAACTTGTGGGTTAAGGCTATATACTCAAAACGGTTCGTTGACAAGGTGTACATCGACTTTCCCAAAGCGTACTATACAGTACCCCATCCTACGTTACTATACAAACTATTATTAATATTGTACGTAAACGATCTGCCCGACGAAATTATGACTGCTAACACTAATGTATGTTTGTTTGCGGACTATACCAAAATATCCACCGTGTTCTCGGATGTTTCCGAACGGCCTGATATGCTAAAATATCTAACGAATTCGTGGTTTGGGCAGACCGGTGGCAGCTTTAAGTTGTTGAATATAGATGCCGTGTACTGACGATTGGAAATCGCATCCCGGCTATCTGAAAAGTGTACAGCTTGTTAACGTTAACGCATACCGAGAAATTGGTGTTACAGTGGATGATAAATGTTTATTTCAGCAGCACAGTTTGTCTATTTCTCACAAAGCATACTGCGCAATCAATGTTATTTTTCGCTACTTTGATATTGCTGATGTTTGTGATCTCATTAAAGCATATAAATCATCTGTGCGCCCAGTGCTGTGACACTGTTCTACTGCATGGAACCCATACATCCAGCTAGGCAGTATTTGGGCATAACTGACCAATCAGAGAATGCTTTATGCGCCGGGTCTATTACATTGGAACTAGGGCTTTTTTTGTTGCTGCACCAACTCTTTGGAATATGATCCCTCTTAGTGTTAGATCAGTTGAAAATGTTACAAAATTCCGTCGTCATTTAAAAACTTATCTTTACAACATTGCTTATCCACCGTAGCTCCCTAGCGCATTGATCCATTTGTTGACATCTGGAATACTACTTATGGGTTTTGAAATTGACCAATCCTTTTGTTTTGATGCGCCTCTGAGCTTGGTTTCCAAGGATTTAGACGCAATAGAAATGATCTTATTATTAATATGTATGTTCAGCTACTTGAAACTACGACCGGTCTGCCAAAACCACGAATTCATTGAGACACTTTTGCATATCAGGCCGTTCGAAAACATCCCAGAACACGGTGGATATTTCGGTATCGTCCGCAAACAAACATACGTTAGTGTTTGCAGTCACACTTTCGTCGGGCAGATCGTTTACATAATAATAATAATAGATTTAATTTGTTATAGCGCCAGATCCACAATTGCTCGTGACGCGTTACAATACGTCATGCATCATGATCATTAAACTAAAATATTAGTACTAAGACAGTCTTTTTTTTGACGTTGTTGCCCTGAGACAACGTACCAGTTTTATACTTTTTGCTTGGTCTATTGCCATTTTTGAAGAAAAAAACTATAATCAGTGTAAAATCAGTGCTGCTATCAAGTTAGTGTATATTAATATTTATTTCATATATTTTCTCTGTATATGGTCTGTTGGATTCAACATCATAGCATAGGTGGTAAAGAATTTTTTTTTTTGAAAAAGTTGAAATAATTCATCCAATAAAGGGTTAAACTAAAAATTGTGTCATGCAATAGTAATAAAAATATAAATAAATAAATTAAGTAAAGGGCAACAAAATATTTCGAATATGGTAGTAAGACTTTAACTTAAAGTAAACACAGTACAGTATAACATAATTAATAAATTACAATGCATAAATTAATCACTAAAATATAGCAGGATAAAATCAAATAAATAAATAGATAGTTCTAAAATATTACTAATATAAATATGTCCACTGGATCACTGAGGAATGTCACTAACAAGCTACTAGCGATCATCTACAATGGTATTCTAAATAAATGTGTTTTTAATTGACATTCAAAACTGCCAATAGTGCCCGAAGATTTAATGTAATTAGGTTGAGTGTACGTAAACATGAATAATAGGGGACCGGTGCACGAGCCTTGCGGAACACCGGATGAGACCCGATATAACCAGAACATGTTCCACCAATTTTAACTCTTTGTTTGCGGTTGCTCAGAAAATTAGTGAACCATTGTGAAATGTTACTGTGTATTTCATACTTCGGGAGTTTGTATAGTAACGTAGGATGGGGTACTGTATAGTACGCTTTGGGAAAGTCGATGTACACCGTGTCAACGAAGCGTTTTGAGTCTATAGCGCCTTAACCCACACGTTACTGCAGTTCAATAGCGGCAGCTCTGTGGATCGCTCATTGACAAAACCGTATTGAGCATCTGTAATTAGGTGATTTTGATGCAGGTGGTAATTTGCGCTGTCAGCCAATATTCGTTCAAACAAACGGCACATAGCTGGTAGAATGCAAATCGGGCTGTAATTACATGCCTGCGATGCGTCTCCTTTCTTATAAACAGGGGCGATATACGTCAATTTCCAGAGTGAGAGACATTTTGAAAATAATATGCAATGGAGAAGATAGTTAATATGAAAGACATTAGGGTATGCTATCCGGGCTGCGAGTTTGCTTTCCGTACCAGGTAGAGCGATGACTACGCCCATGCGCTATTAGCATTCTTCGACAACGAGAGGGCGGGGAGCGAAACTACCTGTCAATCAGCTGTTTAGCTGCGATCATGTATTTGTGTTCGCGCTTTTGCATGCGTTCATTTTTGTATAACTAATAATATTATGTATGTTAACTTATATAACCATATTTATGCTGTACTTAGAGCACTAATATAGTTATTATAACGTTTGAAAATAACCGCGAAGAAACGTTTGGGTTGGTTATATAAATACCTAATATTTATATTTTATAAATTAAGTTTTAAAATGTGAGAACAGTTATTTTAATTCAAAAAACGTTAGTTAAGATTAGCGAATACATTTTGCCAAAGACGCCATCACTGTCGCCCGTAGCATCGCACGTGCTACTGTCGCCCGGAGCATCGCACGTGCCACTGTCGCACGAAGCATCGCACGTGTCACTGTCGCACGGAGCATCGCGCTTGCCTCTGTCTGGAGCTCCGCAAATTTCACCGTCGTTACCATCGTCCCCGGGATTGCCGAACTAATCTGATACGACATCGCGGAATACGTCGCGATTACAAGGCCAAATGCCACACTTCTGGAAACCGGCCAATGCGTTTGACATCGTTGCGGTCTTGACGTACGCTTCCCCGAAGATTGCGCATATTTGGAATGGAGTTATACCGCGCATCCATTTATCGGCAGCTTGGTCATAGTTAGACATGAGCGGCCCAAAGAAACATCGATCTAGATGTAGCCTGTGAGTCGATGCAGGACAGCATATGTATGCCGTTTTCACGCGCGTACTGAATCGCCGCAATGTTTTTTTTTGTCTGAGGTGTGCCCATCCAGTATGAGCAACACGGGACGCTCCTGAGTTTACTGAACATTTGACTGGAAGTGATGGATCCAGGCGAGGAATGAATCGTAATCCATCCAACCACTGTCATTGTTGATAACCAGACTTCTTGGTGGTGCACCTTCCTTCACTATGCCAGACATACGTTTTTTTTAAATATCACCATTGGAGCGACGTATCGTCCCGCCGCGCTTACACAGCAGACCACACTAGTCGTCTGGCCCCTGTCTGCATTAGTCATCCTACTTTTTCCACTTCAAAGAAAGTACCCTACTCGGTTTATGTACAGATGCCAGACTGGACTCATCCATGTTGTATATATGGGTTGCGTCAAAACCGTGTTTCTCAGCAGCATTCTCAAGGAGACAGAAAAACCGGGAGATACTTTCTCGGTTAAAGCCTTGGGTCCTTGCAGGTGATGTTGGCTCGGCAGCTCGTAACGATCAACGCAGATGGCGTTTCATGAAATTATAATACCACTTTTTACCAGCTAACTTCTCCGTTTTGTTGAAGTTATGAGGCAATTCATTTTGCTCCGCCAAATCAAAAGCCATGTGTCTGAGTTCCATAGGTGAAACTCCAAAAAGACGACAGTCCTACCTCAAGACATGCTCTTCTAGTAATTGCTCCATTTCCATCGTGAAAACACCAGGGTGTCCGAAATATCGTTTGCGTACGTGTTTGATCTCTTCAGATGAAGTTTGATGGTTGATTTCGAAATCCCGTACGTTCTCTCCACTGCATTCAAACCCATATCGCCGTTTCTATAAGCACGCAGAGCCCGATTCATATCTTCTGATGTCCACTTGCCATATTTCCCCTATTAGAATTAACATAAATCAACATCAGAATGGTTAGTGGTGATGCAATAAAGAGAAGTATGGCATTTTCCCTAAAATGAACCCTTGTTTCCTATATTGAATCCTTGAATCCTGGATGTTTCACGTGTTTTGGCTAATGATTCGCGCGTCTAGCTGCTCTTATCCATAGAAAACATACCCCCTGTCATTCGATATATAACCCACTTCATCAAACTCATAAATTTACAACAGACTGTAGCAAAACGCTTTCTGTGCTCCCCTTTTTGTAGACTTCACACTACCCGCCATTTTGTTCCATCAAATAACTGTTTAGTGAAAGGTCTCGTCGCTAGATGGAAGAGTCGCTAGATGGAAGAGCTGTGCGATAACCGTTTCTATTTCGGCCTGGTTCAATATAAGCAACGGTTCAATGAAGACAACCTACCTTACACGTTGCATTCATTGACAACTGTGTCCAAATGATCGGGTGGGTTGCAAGTGTTTAGTCAATCGGCGCGAGTTTTCATCGGTACACAGGCTTCGTTGATCAAAGTTACGTGTCATGGTATTCTTTACAGTATTTTGATGTGCCAAACCTCATTGGCGTCGGAACGTGGGGGAGGGGGCAACAATTTAGTTGGGGGACTGGTGATAGAATAAACCCCAATATTTGGGGAAGGACGTGATTTTAGGTGCAATTTGATGTTTTCGGGTAGCCTCAAAGGTTTTTGGTGAACCTCAAGAGGCGTGTTTCTGGAGAGCCTCAAGGTAGGTGTTTGGGGTGCATCTAGTTGTTTACGATAAGCCTCAGCCCCACCCCGAATATTCACCACGTTCCGACGCCAATGAGCCCACTTTCGGCAATAGCGTCCTCTGGAGGAGAGTGCTCCGCCGCTCAGTTCCGTCATATAGGAGAATGGCCCTCTAGAAAAAGATTGCTTTTGAAAAAATAGTGAAATAGTGGGGAGCGAACCGCATCATTTACTGACAAAGTCATGTTGGCCTACTCATTTTCCACTAACGCAGCAGCGATTAAAACCTTCATACATTCACTTATCTAGATAGTATTAAAATTGCATTACCTACGTAAACACATTTTAGTGACACTCCTAAACATTTTGCAAATTTCGTTATATGGGGAAAATAGCACCCAGTTGTACTTTGACCCCATTACAGCACCTTAAATCCATATTTCTACACTATTGTTAATATATAACGTAAGATCGATCCTATCATGATGTCCAACATCGACATATATTTCCTGTTTCGTTACATGTATTATGTAGATATGGTAACATAATTACAAAACTAGTGCGTGATTATATATTAGACAATTAAATAGGGGTTGATTTAATAAATAATTGTGAAAATGTTTGTGGAAAAAATAAATCGATACGTTTATGCAAACTCATTTCCATTGCGATTTACAAAAGGGTCGCGCTTAAAGAAAGTACGTAATTCGCATAATTACTCGCATTATTTAATAGCTATTACACACTTTTGCTTAGTTAAAGCACTTTTGTCAAGAAACCATATAAAACAATGGCAATCAATATGTCTCATATCGAAACAAAATTCGAATTGGTGTAACATTTTTGTCGTACTATTCTGCGAAAATTGAACGTATCGTTTGAAGTAGAATGCGCCAATAAAAGGAACATCTGCCGAGACATGTGGGGTATACTTTGTCCCGGTGGATAATTAATAACGTTTGCAGCTATTTGCAGGACAGCATAATAAAACAACAACACGAAGAAAACACATTTCCGGCGAGGCAGTACTTGACGGTCAAATATCAGTTCAAATATCAAAAGGTAAAGTAAACATGTTTATTGCGCTAGAGCGCCCACGCGCAGTACGCAAATAGCTACTCCCAATCCAGGACTACTTTCAGCCCGTTGCACGGGAACGTCAACTCATAATGATTAATTCATCATTCTAGTGTGAATGATTAAGCGCATGCACCAAAGACATTTCCAGCACAAATAACCTCTGCGACCAGACAGTCGTATATCTTTCTACTGCAACACACATGTTGCTCTGGAATTAGACCCGCGGGAGCTCCTTGAAGCAGTTCACATTGACTCACCTTATTGGTTTACAGGTTGACCTCACGCTCCTGCTCTAACCCATTCTCTCCATTAACACAGTGACGCACGGACAACACTTTGTGAAGGTAGACTCGGGGTGACTGGGTCTACATTAATCACAAACGGCACCTCAATAAAATAAATCAAAAACAGTATTGCAAGATATCTGCCATGTCTAAATAAAACAACACAGTCTGGATGCAGGGGCGGGTCCAGAGAGGGTAGTCGAGGTGGGGGGTAGGGCAAAACATCCACTGGCGGCCGACGCAAATTGATGTGTTGGTGGTCTGTGCCGGACTTTCAGTACGACCCCGCTGTTGGGTCATGATATCGAAGGGGGGTGTTGAATTGTTTTTTTCGCTGCGCCGCCCTGTCTTCAGATCTTATTTAAAATGTCTAGGTTACAAAGGTTTAGGTTTAGATTACGACGGTCTAGGGGGCACTTGCCTCCAGACCTCCTGGATCTGCCTACGGGTAGAGTAAACGCATCAACTTCCCAGTTAAACTTCAGTTCTGCGGAGTATACTTAAAGGAAATAAAAACAAGACATTAGCTAAAATCCGTTTTCATGTGTACACAAAGTTTAACATTGTACGTAACATTTGAGAACATAACAAATTAAAAAAAAAACATTTGTAGTATAAATTCATTTTTAAACTCGTCTGTGTAGCGATTCCCGTGGAAAATTGAAATTGAATGAGCTAGGCGATCACGTGGTGTGGTGACGTCACAGATAACAAATACTCGCACCAGGCCGACCCTTTCCATGAATACAAAGCATGCTTACAATGATAGCTTTTTGGTCGAAACAAGCGTCAGAATGAGTTATTGTGCGATATTCCAATTTAATACAAACACTAGTCATCACAGAGGAACAAGTAGTTATCTCACGGTTCCACATGAATCCAATTTTATTCAAAACAACGAATGCGAAGTGGGCAAACTAGGTCCATGCAATGCCAATGGGCCTATAAGCCGACGAGGTTTCGCTTAGCTTAGGCTCGTTTTCAGAATAATTATATCGTTTGCAACCAGCGGGAGATAATCTAAACCAGTAAACATACATAGCAAACATATATTGTATCCAGCT
Source organism: Paraescarpia echinospica (assembly GCA_020002185.1). Taxonomy (NCBI): domain Eukaryota; kingdom Metazoa; phylum Annelida; class Polychaeta; order Sabellida; family Siboglinidae; genus Paraescarpia; species Paraescarpia echinospica. The sequence continues at coordinate 40,863 of JAHLWY010000296.1, read as the reverse complement.
GCATAAAGTAACGTGTATAATATCATAATATCACTAGAATGTCGACATATGAAGGAGGAGTTGTACAATTTATCATATCTTAAATCAGTCAATTAATTTTCGTTTGTCCCGATAGCTCAGTCTGTAGACGCGTTGGTGTGGTGTCATCTATTTTATTATCGGGAGACGCCGGTTCAAGCCTGACACCGACCTATTGATTTTCTTGACACTTTTTTGTTTATGTTTTTATGAAGTAATATAAACCAAACCATTTTAACACAATGATGCACTGTTTGTAAATATGTTTATTTTTGTAGTAATTATTTATTCGCGACAAATGTAAACTGTGACGTCATATATAGGCATACCGAAAACATCGCCAAAAATGTACATATTCGAAGAAGCCCAGTTGCACAGCGTATAATGTGAAATTATTAATTTGTTGAATTCTTATTATTTTTTTCTTGGTGGAAATGAAATTGTAACATGATATGAATTCAAGCTATAGGGTTTTTAATTTTTTTAACGAAACCAAACCTTCTCTGTGCTTGTAAGAGAAGTGTTGGGATTTTGTAGCAGAACCTGACAGACGTGTTTAAGTGTTTGAATAGAAATGCTGCATGAGATTCCTCTCTCTTTCTTACACCTTACCGAGCATTGCTCAAACGAACATATTTTTAGGAGACAGCAAGTGGATTTCCTCGGTGAAAAACAAAAGAGATAGGCACAAACGGGTAAACGACGTCCTGGATTGACCTGATCACCTGGTCAAAAAAATCACCGCCTGCAACGGGAACGGTGGCACATTTCAAACGGTCTACAGGGGCACGGTCACATGAGCCCATTCAAAAAGATCTACGGGCACGCTAAATTACATAGGTCTAGAGTGTCACGTACCCCCAGGCCCCTGGATTCACCTATGCTATATAGTGTACTGACAGTTTTTTTATTTACATGCTTAATCTTAAAAATCTCGGTTTTCAGTGTTTTCTCTAACACTGGATCCTAATAAACGTTAAGAAGTAATGCACCAATGAACAAGGGAATTATGGCAGAATCCATAATGATAAAAATAACAAAACACTCTCAAAACAAAATATCAGAGTGCTACTCGTCAAGGAAACCACTGAGTGATGGACCGTAAGACCAATATTGACTCCTCGTCGATGAATTGAAGCCCGGTCTCCCGCGTGACAGGCGGGATACTCATCACTACACTAACGGGCATTAGCTGCATTGGCGCGAGTCTCCATCGTAGCGGTGCACACTGCTCGTCGGTGAAGGTTACGTGTCATGATATTCTTTATAGTATTTTGATGTATTAAATCGCTTAGACATCGGAACGGGGTGATAATTTAGGTGGGGGCTGGTGGTAGGATAACAACCTCAATATTTAATGATGGGAATTGATTTTTTGGTGCAATTTTAGTTTTTGGAGTGTGTCAAGGTGGGATTTTGGGGGTGCAATTGGCGGTTTCTGGCACGCCTCAGCCCACTCCGAATATCCACCACGTTCCGATGCCAGCAAGCCAAGTTCCCACAATGGAATCCACTAGAGGAGATTCGCGCCTAAATTCTATCAGATAGGAGAAAAGCTTTCTAGAAAAAATGCATTTAAAAAACATGTGGAGTGCTGTAAGGCGAACTACATCCTTTTTTGACAAAGTCAAGTTTATTTACTTATTTTCCATTAAGGCAGTAATGACTAAGACATTCACAAAAACACTTATTTTAGTAATACTAAAATATACAACAACTACATAAAAACATTTTAGTGACTGTCCTAACAATTTGGCAAAGTTCGTCTTGTGGGACAAAGAACACCCGCTGGACATCCGTCCTATTACTGCATGTTATTATCATATACCTTTTTAAATTCCATGATTATACAATATTGTTAGTAAATATCGTCACAACAAGCCTATTATAATGTCCAACAATAGTTGATAACATAATTATAAAACTAACGCGTGATTATTTATTAGTCAAAGATAGTTCATGCACCGTTCTTCTTAAACTTATTTATACACCATCAAATCCCGGACTAATGCCCTGTTCACGGGTGTTTAAAAAATCGGCATAATATCTAAGAAACATAGAATTGCATATAAGAAAGATAAATCAACTAAATATTAGTTTAATAAAAGTACCGAAAAGCTAAACATATTGGATAAAAAAAGGATAAATTACATTAAGTAAGTTGATTACATACTAAAATCTGATGCTAAGATAAATGTAATTACAATTAATTAAAACTGTATGTATGAATAATACAAAGGTTAAATGAGGTCTGACGATATTAGTTTAAGAACAGAAATGTCTTTAGTAATATTCCAAACTGCCTAGTGTTCTCGATTGTGCGTAGTTCCAGTGGCAGTGAGTTTCACAACGTCGGCCCGGCACAAGCAAACGCCCTGCGACCATTGCAACACGCGTGTTGCTCTGGAATTCCCCAGACTCGCGTGACTATGGTCAAACAGGTCACGTTACTGGTGGAGCATGATTTATGTAGGAACTAAACCGCGTGTGTCCTGAAAGAACGTTGACCTCACCTTCCTATGCTAACCCAATCACCCCATTAACAGGTGTCGCACGAACAACACTTTGTTAAAGTAGACTCGGGGCGATTGGGTCCACTTTCATAAAAAACGGCACCCTCAATAAAATAAATCAAAAGAAGAATTGCAACATAAATGAAAACAAGTATTGCAACAACAAAAACAACAACATTTCTTCATATGCAAAAAATAACAAAGCAGAAAGCGGATCCAGAGAGTCTTGGAGGAAAACTTCCACTGGCGGCCGACGCAAATTCATATTCTCCGCTGTCGGAAGACGGGGCGAGGGGGGCTGTTGAAATTGTTACACCGCCGCGCCACCGCATCTTCAGATCTTATTATTATAACAGTTTACGTTACAAAGTTTTTACTTTATATTACAAAGGTTACAAAGTTTTTAGTTTAGATTGCCCCCTAGCACGTTCCCCCAGACCCCCTGGATCTGCCTACGGGAACAATAAATACATCAACTTCCCAGTTAAACTTCTGTTCTATGGAGTATTCTTTACTAAAACAAATCTTCTTTGTGCTCGTAAGAGAAATGTTGGGGTTTGGTACCAGAACCTGACAGACGTATCCAAATATTTTAATAGAAATGCTGCATGAGAATCCTCTGTCTTTCTGACACCGTACACCGTGCATAGCTCAAACGAACATATTTTTTAGAGACAGCAAGTGGATTTCCTCGGTGAAAAACAAAAGAAACGGCTAAACGACGTCCTGGATTGACCTGGTCATTCCACCCAACACTGTCTAAAAATATCCCGAAAGGCAACACGGAATATACGAGAGAAGACAGTGACAATAGTCATCAACTACTGAAGGTTTTACGTGGAAGCGGTACCCTTTCGACTATCCCAACCAACAGCTGAATACAAATGAACTGTCCAGCTAATTATGTCACCTTCACCCGACGCTACATAAAAGGTAAGTTCTTATATAGCGCAGTATCCAGTCCTCAGGACTGCTCAAAGCGCTTTTACACTTTATTCTCTGGCAGACCTGGTCAGTTGAACACCATCTCCAGCCACGCTGCAATGAATGCGCGAAGTCTATTCGTACACAAATATCCACTACTGTCTATGGCCAGGTACTCATTCATACAGCAGAGTGAACTGGAGCAACGTATAGTGATCGAACTTGCCCAAGGTTCGACACCGCAGCACAGCATTCGAACCCGAGTTCTCTCGGTTGAAAGGCCAAAGCTCTAGTCACTGCACCACGGCGCTATACTACATCCGTAAGTGCGTTCACGCTGACAACTAACTGCCCGTCGCTGCTCCAACATACACAATGCAGACCATAAACAAGCAATTGTAAACATTTGCTTCAATAGAATTCGGCTAGTTAATGCCGTTATATCTACGTTCGGCTTTGTTGACCGCGGTAGTTCACCCCTAGTGTAGGGCTTCACTCGAACAACATTGAACTAACATTTTATGTTGAATCCCTTCACCTATTTGTTAACAAAGTTGATATTATACTCTTTAAATTGAAGAGGTTTTTTTAGTTATTACTAAACTGCGTAAGAACAAGACACTATTAATACACAAATGATTATAAAAAAATTATATGCAAATATATCCGCCAGGCGTTCCCTGTAGTCTACTGGCTTTTATATTACAGGTTTAGTCTTTAAAATCTTTGGAAATGTTGCACTTCTTTCTCTTACGTTAGATCCTAAACAGTCGAACAAGAATGAACCTATGAAAAAGAGTATTGTGGCAGAGTATTTAATGAACACAACTTTACATGACTTTCATAAACATCACTGAGGGCTACTCTTCAAGGAAATCACTGGCTCTTGGACGGTTAAAAAGTGCCTCCTCGTCGGGAAATTGAACCCGGTCTCCCGTGTGACAGGCGACCGCATATTGTGGTGTCATATATTTTCTTCGCTTGAAATGGTGCATTCTGAGACATTACGAGGATTGCCCGGGGTGATAAAGTCCCTGTGAAGAATGCAGCCTGTCTCTACAGGTGGAAAAAGAACATTAACATTTCTTTGATAAGGACGGGCAACACTCATATGAAACGTTGTTGGGAAAATTTATTGGTGTTCTTGTCCCCTTTGATAATTATGGAGCTAACTGATTTGGATGACAATGTTGCCCAATGTTGTACCGCGCTGACACTGCACATTCGCATGTCATTACTCAAGATGGGCTATACTTCCTTGGGTATTTTTAACCGCAAGAATGATGGTCACTGGAAAATCATAATAGCGACACAACACGATACACAATGGAACTTCGATTTCGGATTTCATTGTTAGGATATCGAGTCGATTGTGAAATGTTGAAAGAATTGCAGAGATTGATGAGGTATGTCACAGAGGCATGACGTGGATAAAATAAAGCGTAATTCAGCTGATCAAAGTGGTCTATGTTACTTGCGTGGTTTCCCAACAGGGAAAAACCGGACAGTGTATAGACGTAAAGGATGGACGGAAACCATCCTTTGGACAGCAAACTCAAAAAGAAGCAAACAGGCATGTTTAATAGATTCATCGTAAATTATCAGATTTCGGACTTTCATTGTTATGATGTCGAGTCGATTGTAAAGTGTTGAAAGGGTTGCAGAGATTGACGATGTATGTCCGTAATTATGGAACGATATTAGGGCCATAATTCCACAATGCTACATTGTTGATTTCTGACTTTCGATTATCCTTTTACGCCGAGATTGTCGAATTATGACTTTCGATTATCCCTTTACGCTGTCATTGTGCAAGATTTTTGTCAAATAATTAACTAGAATGGCGTTTGGTCAAATATTTCTCCAAAAGATTTTCTCCAAAAAATTTTCTCCAAAATATTTTCTCGAAACGAAGTTCTCCAAACGATAATCAGGCACAAATTGGACTCAGTGACCTAAGCTAAGCTAAGATGTGCTGCCCCCTAGCGAACTACACCAACTTGCAAATACTGAAGTATCCCTTGCAAGTCAGGCCAAAGCAATTATATAATTGCTTTGGTTAGGCCTTGCTGTCAGTCACCAACGTCACGTCGTAGTGTACAGAAAACTTATATGAAGCATTTTTCACCCACATTATGACCTGTTTTATCAATGTTGGAGTTTAAAAGAACTCAAAGATGAACGGAAGAAACGAAGTGCCAAGCAGTCTGCCAGAAAACGCGAATTGAATGTCGGGTACGTTGGTACTGTTTGTGAGCGATAATTCATGATCTTACAGGTCCTCTTCTGGCTTCTAGGCTGTGATGCCTCTTATGCCAGCTCTGATGTTTGTCGTCAAACTATATGGTGCGCATGCGTCTGACGAGTTGTTCCATAATAGGGGTGGGGCTGTGTAATCGAGTTTAATTGGGTGGTTTTTCCATAATTTGTCTAATTTCCCCTCAAAGGACTGGACTGATGGAGCCTCTACCACAGACTGTGGGAGGCTGTTCCATACGTCCGTGCATCGGTGTATAAATGAATTTTGTTTAATGTTTAACCGACAACGTCCTTTGAATATTTTTAGGTGATGTCCTCGCGTACATGATTCAGTATCCCTCAAAGTTATAAAGTTTGATGTCACAGCTGTATCATATTTGTCTGTTAAAATCTTATATAATTCAATCATGTCTCCTCTGAGGCGACGATATGACAGAGTTGGTAATTTTAGTCTTTGTAGACGTTCATTATATTGAAGATCTTTAAAACCTGGAATTAATTTGGTTGCTCTACGCTGAACATTTTCAAGAGCTGTAATGTGTTTCATTAAGTAGGGAGCCCATACTTGATTTGCATATTCAATATGTGGGCGGACGAGAGATTTAAAAACAGTAGAAAAACACTGTTCATCCATGTAATCAAAAGTGCGACGAATTATCCCCATGATGTTTCGAAAACTGTCAATACTAATATTTATTCGTACTATAACGTGTACAATTAATTGAATATTATTAACGATATAGCCGAGCATCGGAACCGTGTGCCTCAGCGTTAAAGATTCGAGCAATGAACGGGCATGCGCCAGTCATCACGTGTTTGCTCTCGCTTCCGCTAAATATGGCAATAGAGCATAGCGTAGCTTTATTTGGGATCAACGTTGGCGATACGGAACATCCTTTGAAAATCACATTTTATAAACTAATTATTACCAATAATATATTAAGTTGTGCAATTAATTAGTTTGGGTGACTAAAAAGTATTTTTATAATATTGAATGCTATTTGACATTTTAAAACCATGCCATGCTTGTCGTCATGCAAACTGATTATTAAGTCATTTTGAACTTCTTTTGATATAGACAGAATGTATTGAACATTAGATTAAAGTTGTATTCTGACAACGTTCATCTTTTAAATACAAATTTCCAGTGAATCGTCATGCCCCATACAATACATAATTTTCATCAACTCCATATAAATTTTTGTTCACACAATATGTAATTCTAATATCCAAATTAAAATTACGTATGCATGTCATGCTTATTTTTTGCAAAAGCGTAATTTATCAAATAACATCAAATGCTAAAGTGACATATACGGTAGCAAATATACTCAAATAAATAAATATTGACATTATTGTTTAGGTTGTACATACACCTAGCTTAAACTTGTGTAACTCAGAATGCAACTTTAATTTATGACGAGTAGTTTTTAACATATGACTGATACTTAAAATATAACATTTCAAATGGAGCCAGTGGCGTTTTAAAGGTTGAATTAATATTTTCATTTCATATTTTAGAATTATTTTATTGTTAATTAAGATAGCCTAAAGTAAATATTAGATAGTCCTATTACTATTTATATGTAATGTATTTACATATATTTAAACTGGCTAATGGGTTTATAGTGTCAGTACTTAGACACTGATGCTATTCTGCAACTGTGATTGTATTTATAGCATTACTTGACATGTTCTTTCACATATCTGTATGCATTATTTCAATAAAATCTTCTTCTGGTGTTTTTACTCTGCTGTTGTCATAACTCATCATAACTAGTATATCATTATATGTAGAACACATAACAGAGGCGTACCCAGGATTGATATATTTGTGGGTTCCCAAATGGGTATCACAGTAACGGTGGATGTTGCATGCCATCATTCACTGTACACTGCCGTATAGTGGGGGGTTTCTGGGCAACGAGAAAACTCCCCTGGGCACGCACCCGCATAATAACATGAACAATAATAATAATAATGACTTCTTTATTTACATACATACATATTTTACAAAACTACTATTGCCCACACATATAGGGCCTACATTAAAATAGTTTTGTATGTCCTTGCCAATACTTATGCTTTTCGTGTAATTATGATACCATAGTTTTATTCCGTTGATATTTTGTTGGCAATTATGTGCATGTATATGCTGTAATTAGACTACACTGCTTTGAGCAATTGCTTTTACAAATTACCATGGCTATAGGTGTACTAAAAGTATATTTTATTTATAATAATATGCTTTATTCGCAGACTCCACACAACATACAAATGCATTATTGCGTTCTATAGTTGTGATATTGGCAATAGTTACATATGGCCAGTAGGTAAAATATTGCTGCTACTTGAACCATCAATAAAAAATATAATTTAGAACTACAACCGGCATGTAAATATATATGTCAAAGTTCTAATACCAGGAACACAATAAGCAAATTACTGTAAATAAACATTTCAGTAGCACTATAATATCTGTCAAATCCTAACACAATTTGGAACATATTGTTGTAAGAGACACATTTTCTAATAGCATATATTTATGAAAATTACATCATAAAATAGTAAACAAAGTTTTGTTTATATCATTTGAACATGTTGCGTCGTGCAAATGACTGGTGGCATTACCGAAATAATAATAGTATATATTCAATGTATATGTTCTAGTTGTCTCCAGCGCTTGGCAATGTTCTATTAACTGACTAGTCTGTATTATTGTGGTTACAATGTAATGGTCTTATGAGGTCTCATTCTTTATATGCTGGCACTGAGGGTGGTCACTACCAGGGTGCTTGTCGTCCCCAGTGGTTCTTTTACGTCCCAAATTGAGACGGGACCGACATTAATGTGATCACCGAGCTACGAGGGATACACAGTCCCCAATTTTGAGAGCCAGATTTTTACCACAAATATCATGCCTGCTCGGTCCAGGTTTCGAACTCCGAGCACTGGCATGCCAGACGGATGTGCTAACCACTACACTAGCCACACTCTCTGTATAATTTGTTTCTGCTGTTGGGATAAATAAAATGCATCCTTACCTTACCTAAAGATGGGAGGGTGTGTTTCTATATTTCATAAAAACCTTGGAGTAACATACACTATCGAGAGGGATGTGGGGGTACCAGCCCAGCCTGATCAGTGTTTTCTTCTATATCATGAGCAGTCTTACTCCCAAACCACTATACTTTATCTTGGTCACATATTGAACATAAGTTGGGATAATGTCATTGTTTTTAATTTTATAGGTTAATGAAGAGGAGCTCAGAATGAAACTGCCGCAGAATAACATGTATAGGGATCAGGGACGTACATGGTGGTATGCACCAACTACCCAAATTTACACTGGGGAGTCTAGAGGAATACTTATCCCAGTACGGAAAGAAGCTGGAGGAAAAGGGGAGGTCTCTACACAAAGAAAGGTGAGTTATCTTAACATTAAACTAAAAGGACTGTAGGATTAAAGATATATATGCGAATAACCACATGAGCTTAGTAGTTTGTACATCCCTGTCAAATATGATACTGCCTCGATGAAATAATAGTTTTCTTTGTCAATGGATACCAGCAGGCTTATTTGTAAATTTATGTCTTAAAATGTAAGAACAAACATTCGAAACATAACAATAAATTATTTAGGATCAGTATTCTGGAATACCCTGCCTCATAAACTTAGAATACTCCTGACCATTAACCAGTTTAAAAGAAACCTAACAGCTCCTTACTCGTGAATTATTATTGATATTACATTATATATGTGTCTGGGTAAATATATATAGGTGAAGCACAATACTGGGCCAAAAAAGAGGACTGGACAACAAAAACAAAAAGTGTTAGCTGCTAACCAAGATACAACTACACCTAAAATTAAAGAAGATAAGATATCTTTACTCACTGTTATGTGGCGCAATGCCAAGTGAAGTTGATCTAAAATATGAGAATGTGAAACCTTTCAGAAATAAAAAAATTGCTTGACTGATGTATCCTAGTACCTCATCAGAATCCAACCAAGACTTTTAAAATGTTAAGAATGATCAGAGCACTCTGGACGTGAAATGGTGGACACTGTAACTTACGAAATCCACGACATTGTCCACAACCACAATTTTTTTCAAACAACAATAAACTGGCAGGATGCGTTTTTTGTGTCTCTTCTTTCTTCATGGGCCTAATATACAGCACAAATGTTATCAACAGGAACTGTCCGCAAAGAAGCTGGTTATGAAATAAATATAGCGTAACTTACATGACACCAATTTGCCCGGTATTGTTCGACTCCACAATTTTTTGTTATATATTGTACATTGTTTTCTTCAGGTTATTGCGGTATATGCATACCACCACAGACAACACACAAGGAAAGTGGTTTGTGTCAGCTGTTGTGTGGGCAGAGATGAGGAAGTCTACCTCTTATAATGTAGATGTGACCATGAACAATGATGCGGTGGTGTAAGAAGCACAATGTGAATGTGGTGCTGGGCAGGGCCCTGCAGCTCACTGCAAGCATGTTGCAGCAATTCTGTTCGGCCTGACACTACTGTCAGACAGGAACTATCTTGACAGAAGTGACATGTACACAGGTAAGACGTTTAAAAAAACACTTATTTTCTGCATTCAATGTACTATGTACAAATATTGGGGCAACTGTCAATGCACAAAAAATTGCATTTAGTTTATCCCAATTTTGTACAAATAAGCTGGGTAGTTTCAAGAATGTGACACGCTCTTGTCAACATATCAGCAACAATAAATAAATGAAAGGGTTAAAATGCATATAAAATTCATAAATGTACACTTTGACTTGACATGCAGGTCCTCCAGATGTTCCATCATGCTATACCTTTTAAAGGAACTCCTATCAAGTCCAGCAGATTACATGCAATTCGTGGGAAGGACAATGCGGACCTTATATATGATCCTTAATCAGAGCAACTGTAGAACAACGACTACTCCAGACAGGTTCACTCTATTTGACGAAACAAATCTTATACAGCTTGTATTCCTTTTACAGACCAATTGAAAAATAGTTACTTGTCAAAACATGGGCATTAGTGGAGTCTCTGGCTTTATGTATAAAGCAAATAATACAATGTTGCTTATATCTCTACATATATATATTTCAGGAAAGTCAACCAATGCCAGTGATGCAGCTGTTCCCTCCTGCCAATCCACATGCCCTTGCCAATGACCACAACTACTTGAAGTTAACTCCACAAGATCAGTACTTGAAAGATGAAATGGTTAGTTATTTCCATGCTTTTCAATTCAACATACATACATACATCTGTATTTACACAATGTGCTCCATTGAAACAATGCACATGGTTACAATAGAGCGCAGTTGCTCAGTGACTAGAACGTTGGACTTTCAATCAAGAGAACTTCTTCTAGACAAGTTAGTAATTTCAAAGTAGTCAGCCTCAACCACGCATATTTATTTGTATAAATATAATATTATGTTGCTTATTATGTTCAGAAAACCACCACCCCTCAATACTGTGAAAATGTCCATAACAATAACATGTAGGCCTTCGTAACATGTACCGATAGCTTGCGACTGATTTATGTGAGATAGCAGAGAATTGGTACTATACAAAGAATTGCAGCTCATGTTTTGTTAAGTTACAAATCCTTTTGTATATGTAAATTATAGAAGTTCTGTTTTTAGTTGTTTTTTATTTTGGTCTTTCACGAAAAAAAAGCACATCCAAAACATTACAATTTATCAATAACATGCATTTTGTAATTTATACTTCTACATTCATACATTTTGTAGAACAATTTTGTAAATTTGTTTTCCATTTAATTTAATTAATTCACTTCATCTTACTTTGCATGATTCAATTCAAATACAGTCAGGGTTGGCAGCTAGCTTTCTGACAGAACAGTTTACAAATTGTTTGCACGTTGATGACACTGAAGCCACAGAGGCTTCGCTTCAAGGAACATACTTTCCCAGTCAGAAACCTCCAGTTAATAACCACAGTTGCCAGTAGTTGAAAGGCCATAATCATTTTTGTTTGTTAAATCAAGCCAGGAAATCCATAATAAAATGTCTTTGTTGCTCTCATAAGAGATATAACTAACAGCTGGAATCTGTCAAACCATGTTCATTTTCACAAATAATCCGACTCATTCCATATTCCAATTCATGACTTTGCTTGACAGCTTCAACACAAAGGCGTGAACTACCACAACACCACTGCAGCCATCACATATGATCTGTGGTGGCTCTGTCGAGCATCAGTGGTCGTAGCAAAGGCAGCTCAGGTGTCCAGTCACTTCCTGAGGCTGGATGCAGCTGAGGACAATTAGAACAAACGTAAGTATTAATTGATGCTGCTCTATGCAAACGTTTTATATATATATATAAATCATAGAATAATAACTGGAAGATATGCAAACATATGTGATTGGTTTTAACAATTATGTTTAATTCTGACCAATCTTATGTGGGTAGTTACACCATCTTTGGTTGATAAGGCTTTTGTGAAACTTTCAATTACATTCTACATTTCATTTGCAGTTCACTTTTTCAATTTAATGTTCTATTTATTTAATTTGGAATATTTGTTGCAAACATAAATACACTTGAAAGTTGAAACAATATAATATAGCCAAGCCTCAGTGATTGTACTATCTTAATAATCATGCCTGTGCAGTGTCAAACATTTTCATTAGTACCCCCCCCCCCCCGTCTTCCAATATCACCACTCCAGTCGAGTGGCTGAAGTTATAGTTATGGCGGCTCGGTAGCGACCAAATTTAGACTACACCATTTGGTTCAGCTAGGCTCGATTTCTGGATTCACCCCTGTATGAGATAGTTTTGTTTGTCTGCATGAGGATTTTGCAGTAATGGGTGTCTTCGTTAAATTGCATATTGTTGTTAGAAATGCATGTGAATTAAAGTAAAGAATGTAAAGTACAAACATTTTATTGAAACTATTTGATAAGATTTACTACAAAATTATGAAAAGCACATAGGTACAATCACTGCACTTGATATGTATAATGTAATAATTTATAATATCACATACACATCACATGCACATAATATGCAAAGCAACAATAGAAAAAAAAATTAGGAAGAGGTTAACAAAATGTCAGATACATATAAAAAACAAACAGTTACTTTTATCATGATTCTTTGTTGCAAAAAAACAACACTAGTTAGTACATATGATATCAAATGCTAGTTGTAGTCGAGTTGAGCGTTGCAATTCTCGTTGAATTAATACACGGCTACGCGTTCTTGTTGCTAACTTCGATAGTGCAATACATACCTTCGTACAACCTCTTTGGAATCTTCATCTTGATATGCCAAAGCATGTATGTGTTGTTATTGTTTTCGAATGCATGGGATGCCGATATCGCGTAAAGCAGGTGACCAAAATGGTGCAGTAGCTCGACAGCGCAATTGGCTTTCGCCAGCTATACCAGGTGTAACGACAACATTTTTTTTACAATTAAAAAAACAAGTACGCATTTGTTATTAAACCGACTGTGAGCACTAGTTAAACTATTCACACATTACACATCTGGACTTAATAGAACAGGATTGGCGATGGGCAAACAAACTGATTGAGCACCTTTAAGCAAAAATTTTACTTTTGTATAAAAAAATTCACACAAATCATCAAATAAGAAATCAATAATTTTTTAGTCCAAGATTGATTTAAGTCAGTGATTTAAATAAAACGATTTAACAACCATGACAACCGATGATACATTATCGGAAAAACAAGTTATTTGGATGGGGCGCTATATAAGAAATAAATTATTATTATTATTGCATTACGTTCAGATTTCGGAGATCAGCGAGGAGCAGGCCACCGAGTTGGAAAGGGCAACTATGAAGTAAGTGGAGGATGTCAGACTACATCATCTGACCTCATAAGACTTTGGTGCCATCTGCAAGGCCACAGAGAGGAGAGATATGGAATTACTTTTGTAGACATTAGAACACCACCTGTATTGCATGACCGTAGTTACGAGAATGTGGCAGTGGAACAATTTGAGAAAAAAAAGTTTAAAGTTCAGACTCGGGCATGTGGCATATTTGGCAGTAATCGACACAGATACAATTTTGGAAGTTAAATTTTTTTACACAGCAAGAGAAAATAACATTTCTCCCTTAACAGTTCCTTACCTGAAAGAAGCTGACGGGTCTCTTTATTTACAAGAAAACCATGACTATTACTACCAAATCCAAGGGCAACTGTTTTGTTCAAACAGATTGTTGTGTACACTTTCAAGGGACTGGTCGTGCTAACAGTGCATAGAAATGAAAAATAGTGGAAAAAAACTACTAGAATTTTACTCTTTTTATTTCGTGTCTGCAATCATAAATAAGTTCCTGTATAGGAATTATTATCAATATTAATTTTAATGCAAGTCTGTGAGAGGTCCAACCTGAATTGAACCTAAAAGGTAAAAAAGTTAAGTTCTTATATAGCGCGGTATCCGGTTATTTATACAGCTGAGTAAACTGAAGCAATGTTGAGTAAAAAAATGGGCCAAAAGGCCCTGAAGTCCCTTGGACTATATTGTGAATTTGTAATTATTAATTAAATGTTTTTTGGTGAATCATAGTTACAAATCATTAAGAGTTATGATGGAAGTAAATTGTTCACATGTTTAGTAGGTCTCTAGACTATATGCATGCCAGTGAAGATACACCTGGAAATAAAGTATTCGAGTAGACCATTTTGTGAATATTTTATATATTACGTAATGTGTTATTAAAAAATACTGTCGGATTTTATCCGGATACTCTGCTATTTAGGCCAATTTCCAGTGGTTGTAGAAACCTTGCAGGAAAGTTGGTGAGCTGCAATCTTGCATGTAGCGCAGTAAAACATTGTTTAAGAAAATGCACACGCATTATCTGTTCTACTTTTGCCCCTACAACCCTCCCCCAGAAAGAAGAAAGATATGAACTATGATAAAACTTATTTGTTAACGAGATACATATGCATAACGTACATTTTGACTTAAAAACAGTAGTAATGAGAGTTAAAAACAGTTGTAACGACATAATACTAATATAACTGGAGTGACGGAATAACTGCAACATGTATAGTAAAACGTGAATAATATTCCTTATAATTTTTGCCTAAATATTCTTTAACCTTTCCGAGTATACCTATGTTATTTTACTTTTTATATTATTTTATACCTAAGCTATTTTAATCCTAGATCATATCTTTATATTGCATTGATAATTGTCTACTGCTGTTTTAAAGGTTCTCAGGTTCTACATGTGCAGTAGGGATTCCCATTACACATTAGTTACAGCCCACTGTTTGACACAGCTTAAAATGTACATGCAATTGTTCAGTGATCTAGTGGGTGCTGTCTGTTGACACAAGCCTCTGTCAGTGACCAATTACAGTTTCCATCAAATCATAGCAGACAGTCCCCCACTGACAAACCATGAAATTTATCCAGGTAATAAAAATATTTGACAGAGTGGCCTCAGTTTTACCAAACATTGTATTCAGTTAAAAGTTAGTTTTGTGCTGGCGCATCTTCACAAGAGTAACAAAGAATTTATCTTCCACCGACAGATGGTATCACACCATGATAATAACGTAGGTTATATGCTGCTGGGCCATGTGATTGTAAGACAAAAAGAAACTTCTCGAAATGTTCCAGGCCTGTATAAAAGTGCATTCTTCATGATTTGTGAGCGAACTTCCTTGCACTCCACATCATCGAGTCACTGGTTTGTGTTGTTGTACTGGCAGTGCAGACTCTAGGTGTCTGTGTAGATGTGTCACTTGGGACCTCTGTGTGCGAACTTCCTTGCACTCCACATCATCGAGTCACTGGTTTGTGTTGTTGTACAGGCAGTGCAGACTCTAGGTGTCTGTGTAGATGTGTCACTTGGGACCTCTGTGTGCGAACTTCCTTGCACTCCACATCATCGAGTCACTGGTTTGTGTTGTTGTACAGGCAGTGCAGACTCTAGGTGTCTGTGTAGATGTGTCACTTGGGACCTCTGTGTGCGAACTTCCTTGCACTCCACATCATCGAGTCACTGGTTTGTGTTGTTGTACTGGCAGTGCAGACTATAGGTGTCTGTGTAGATGTGTCACTTGGGACCTGTATGTGCAAATATGAAAGACCAAAGTCAGACCATGTCATTCAGTCTCACACCACAATAATTTTGTTTTGTAAGCCATTTGGCATACATGATACATGCATAGGTCTCCCCCAGGTGGGGGTACTGCCATAAATGGTGAGTTTGGAGAGGGAGGGTTCCTTGTGTTGTGTCCTCCTAGGGGATACATATTATATGCGGTTGCGGGCAACAGACTTTTTAGTTTTCTAATTTATAAGGAAACTCCCATTTTATCAATAATAAAACTCCTGTTTTTTACAGCCATTCATCACTTGACGACTTGAATGTCACAATATTTGATAAAAATTATTAAAAAATTACGGTAATACTTGCATTTATCATTATGGTTTACAAGAGGTATTCCTTAAAAAAATGTACGCCATTTTAATGGCCATTTATAGTTTTTGATAATGAATATACCTATTTGACCTCACAACAATGAAGACTACATGCAACCAGCAATACTGCTACTAAGAATAGCTCTACTACATGTATGCATGTAGACATAAGACTAATCTGGAATTAATGTGAAACAGTTTACATTTGTAGTATTTTGTTTGTATTCCTATGACATCATTTGGGCCATTGAAGAACTTTGAAATGTGTAAATATTGAATGTGACAGAGGAGATATGTGTACTGTTATTTTGTTTTCAGCAGTGATGACACAAGTGTGGAGATACCTCGTGCTAGTGAAGAAGTTGTATATGCAACACCACAGAAAATCAAAAAAAGGTATTTGAAACATATATGTAAGAAATATATTTTCGTGTGTTTCCATTATTATGTAGTAAATGCTAGATTAAAGCATGTAATGTAACGCAAATACATTATAGTAGAATATAATATTCATCAAGAACAATAAATTTACCACATTGAGTAATCGCCATATAATTTCAAAAGACAAATAAGAAATCCTATTACAATGTCATTATTATAATGTTTCTTCACTGCAGAACAGCATCATGAGATAGCTATGCTTTTTAGTTCGGGTTTGAGAACTACCGAAGTAAGTCGTGTTGTTTGAGGTCTATTGTAATTTACTTTCACCTCCACCTCCTCTCTTCCTCCGTAGCCATGTTGATTGTAACAAGCAATCATGGTTTATTCTCGTTTGCTATCAGTGTGTCACTTGGGCAGGTTGCTCCCTCACCTTTGATGTCATTGTGTAGAGTAGCAGTGTCTTCACTGTATAGTTATCAACTGTTTGTCATTGTGTAAATCAATAAGTTTGTATTGCATTGCCGTAGCAAACGTTTATGTATGCAATGCTTTGTATGTGAATTACACATTTCTGGTATGATTGAATTGCATACCAGTTGGCAATAAAAGTTGCCTGTTACCAACCTTCATTATATGTATCCATTGTTTCTTTATTACGACATCAAACGAGCTTTGGCCACATTAATGGTTGTAATTTTTACTCCTCCATGACAGATGACATAAATATATATATCTTTATTGTAATTGATAACTTTGGCTTTTTCTGCAAAATGTTTCCTTTTCATTGCAGAAAAAGACATATATATATATGTATACAAATTAAATTTATTTTATAAAGGTGTTATACACATGATAAAATGATATATCATCATTTCATAAACATCAAAATAATGTCTTTTGCATTATCAATTACCTCGAGAATGGGTACACATTTTAAAATGAACTGACTGTATCAGTGTGAGTGTATACACATTGTGTTGTTTACCCAATTAAACCAATCGGGCAACGTAAAAGCCTGTATACATACCATTAGGTGATGGAAACCTATCCCTTATAGCTCACACAACACAACTGGATAAGACAACCCTGTTGCCACTTCCCAAGTGGTCAAACCGCCATAAAACAAATTGTCTGTAAGCTGCATGACGAAAGTTGTCATTTGTTGGCTGGACATTGTATGCAAACAAGTCATTCACATCTCGTAGAGCTACAAGAACTCCCGACCTTCGCAGCACTACATAATTTATGTCTCTTTCAGAAGGCAACGACCATGACTGTGACGGCAGTATAGTTGTTCTTCTGGTCGTGACATTTGTCGACATCGACCGCAGTGACACCAAGGGATGTCCTCACTATCTGATGGAGGTGTTGGCTCAGTCGGAGCGATGTCACCAGGCAGCAGATCCCGTAGGTGTGGATGGAGACTCACAGCAGTTTGGATGAAGTCACGTAGTGCATCGCGATTAACATCTTCCAACTGTAAATGTTTAAAACACGCATTTTATTGTCAATACTAATAAAGACAATGTACAGCTATCCATATTTATAAACATAAGTTTTTAGGCAGTACATTTTTAGAACCGGTTACATTGTCTTTGGATAAAAATCCAATTTATTCATGTACAGATTTCTGTAAATCACAACGACGCTGGATCAATAGATTTGCTGCCTCAAAATATGATAATGGTTTTGTTTTATTAACTTTAGTGAATGCCATTTATGTTCTTGAGCAAGAGATTGTTCAGTATGATATGAAGTGAACACCAGTGGCAGCTAATAACATACAAAATACCTGTTCAGACAGGATGGTATCTTGTTCTGTGTTCTCGTCTACTAGCTGTTTAACACTCGATGCTTGTCCAGATTTGAATAGGCTTCTTGATGACTTCTGTAACAATATGTACCCATTTTATTTCAAAAGCATTTCGGTAAATGTAGTCTAAAATGTAAAAAAATCAATATAGTTTCTAAAAATAAATGTACCAAGGGTTTATCATTAAATGTTGAATATGTATGGTACATAACAAATTAAAATTTGATTAATTGCATATCGCATACTATATAATAGGAACTAACATTCTTTACAACTTGTTTTTGTTTCTTTGGTTTTATTGCTGGCTCCTCCTGTAAAAGTCAATAAACTGCTTAAAATCATGCATCCGTACAATAATGTATTGTAAGTAATGCATGTGTATACATTAACTGCATCTATGAGATGATTTATTCACTGAGTTCCAGAAGAACTTACTGTCCTACTTTTATGCTTTAATTTTATGGAACAAGGAAACTATTGTTAAATTATTATTTCTGGTGGTCCCCTACTGGTTTCTAGAGAAACTCCATGGTTCCAATATTTTTTTTTCTTCTGTTTTTATAATCCATTGTACATATGTTCACTAATTTGTACTTGTAACCGAAATAAAGTTCATTTATTCATTCATAAAATAGAGGAGTTATGCTTAATGTGCACAATGTATATTGCTAGCAATTGTAAGATTGTGGGCTAATGTGGTATGTGTGTGGCTGAGGTTATGTGTTTGTTGTATATTGGCCTTGCTGATACAAGTCCTCAGCCACAGACTGCAAAGATTCATTGAGGTCATCTGATACAGGAACACAGATTGTTGATATATCCTGGTCTTCTTCCTCATCTTCCACAAAGGCCACCATCAAGTCCTGGTTTATAATTAAGTAATAAATAAAAGTATGTATGTATGCATATGATATACAAAATAATGTTGTTGATGTAAAATATGCATAATTATATATGTATTTATATATATATATATACAGTGTATATATAATATGTATTCTATACATATACATATTCTTCTAGTTTTACATTATCATGATTATGGTACATAATTAAATTTTACACACAATTTGTTCAAAACAGAAGTTTATTTAGTTTTATTGAAACAACCTTAGCATAGGCGAACTACTGTTCTATGCTGGTGTTGATCACAGATATCCCCCCACACCCCCAGATATGGGGTCAAATACATTTGTATTTGAAAGTATTTAAATACTTGTTAAAAAGTATTTGTAATTGCATTTGTACTTTATGTTTATGAAAGTATTTGTATTTAAATATGTCAGCAGTATGAAAGACTGTATAAAGGTCTTGATAAATATTTTATTGGATTTAATTCTGATCCATTCCGGTTACAATCTTAAAATGGCATACATTTAGGTGGGCATTAGGCCTTGGATGCCCCCTTTAAATATGTTCTTTGTAGTTATTGTGAAACCATATGATATTTTATTTATTATAAATTGTTCCTGTTGTTAATATTTGACATGTTATCAATGTTAGAGATTTTGTTATGTGGATTAAAAAATACCTATATCAAACTACTTAATTATAATATTGACATAGTACTAATGATCATGAAAACCTTTGTATGAAATATTATTTGGCAGATTATTGTATTTATTGGTAAAACATGATAATGTTAAGTTGTTTGTAAATTTCGAATTGATGTGTTACGTGACAATGTACCCTTTTTAAAGATGAATTGGTGAATGTTTGGATAACTTATACTTATGAATAAACCCTCATGCCGCAATATATTTTGCAGTCTTGGTCGGCTCTGTTGTTGTTGTTTCTTTTGATAGCTGCAGTCCACCATGTTCGTGTAGCTGGTCAAACTGGATAAACCTTTCAGATGCCCCAGAGGATGGATGTCCTGGAATGGATCCATCCCGAATTTGACATTTCACCGTGCCACACTCTCTCTTGTTTTGACATTTCGCCTTCATCCACATAAAGGGAAGTGGAAGTGCTATCCTCCTGGAACTATAGACTACAACTAAATCGGACTCGTATCAATCTGCAACGTGATAAAATGGCCACTCAAAATCAAAGTTATATCTGACCACTACTATTGTCCATGTTAAATTATACTATTATTGTTTATTATTTTTAATGCATATAACAGGGATAGCACAGTACAACATATAAAATAATATGCATCATTGAATTTTGCAACAAATAAATTGTTAGTAAAAACAAAATAATATCTTGTATTATAGCATAATAAATTACCTCTGGTGGACAATATTAAAATACAGCAATAATTACTCAAACCAATAACCGTAACACATACTATCAGCTGCTACCAACATTAAATTTAATAATCATGTATTTTAATAACTTTTTATAATTATTATTGAAATATGAATTGTGATCTGGCCCATACAGCTGTTACATTATTTAGGCCAAAGGCAAAGGAAAAACAGACGTAGACCTAATAAATTATCAGTCATATATAACATCGTAAGCATGTCCCTTGCAATCATGATTGCTTATTTATTGTCATATTATATCTACATTGTCATCGAGTTTGTGCATCGCAAAATTACGTGACAATGCGGTATTGTCTCTATAGTATTGACTATCTCATCTGTCTATTGTGATTTGAATTTTCTCAAACCTAAATGGCTAAAAAGTGCACACAGAATTGTAACATGCCAGCCAAGTTTATTACCAATTGGAGCTGCCAGTGCAACATATTACATAGAGTTTCACCGAAGCATTCAAGCAGAAGAAAGAGATGACACAATACCGATATCGAAGTGGACGACGCACGAATTTAGGACACGCAACCATACAATGAACATCACTCACCATGCAGCGCTTCTTCTCCTGCAGACCAGTTGTCTGATGACGGGCCCTGTTTGGCTATGCCAAGTTTCTCAGAAAGTTCTGATCCCTGTCTTCCGACTCTGTTTGTGCATATTTCTTTGTTCGTACCAGGTACAAGTACAATTCTTCGAGCAAAATGCTCCTCTGACAGCCGCTCTGATCAAACACTGAAACAGGAACATGCCCCTCTGTAGACTTCTCGGTTCTATTAAAAATGTTTGAACAATTGCAATGTCCAGGGTCAGATTGAAAATCCTCATGATTTATTTTACTTGTCATGACGTACTGTTGCAAACTAACAACACTAAATTAATCAATCCTTATCAACACAAATCACAATACAATCACTAGATGCAGCGCTCGCTTGTAATGCGTTCCCGAGAACTAACGACGGCAAACGTATCGTACGTATCGTACTCGCTGATCTACGAAACCGAGACTGTTCTACAAATAGCCGCAGACGCGAAGCGTCGGCTGACAAAACACTTCTGCCGTGGAATACCGCAATATATACAGTGCCCCCTGAAAAAAATTTGTTCTAAATAAATAAAAATTATTAAAATAAATACACACATCCACGGTTACACATGTGCATACGTGATACCACTCGCCCACGACGTCTGTAATTTATATTGATCGATAGATCGCAACCCAAACTGTAGTACGTCCTTCTGCAATACAACTCGATAACTATAAGCAATAAAAATGACTGTTTGCCCCAATGACAATGGTTTATTTGAGTGCAATGATTCACGTAGATTGACAGACCACGCCCACAACTCGGCCCGAACCAGCGCACGCGGAGGTGGGGGCAGCGGCTCGGCCTGTCCGCGATCGCGGTTTGTCCCGAGCGCCTCCAGGTTGCTTCACCTTCATATTTTGTGACATTGTTTAATCACAGAACTATATGCCAGTTGCGAAGCACGTGAACACCACATTCCTAACTTAAATTCGAAAGTACTAATATATTCCCAAAAAGTAAGGGATACTTAAACATGTGCAAGTTGGTGTAGCAGCTAGCACAACGAATGCTTATTTGAGCAGATTTTTGTGTGCAAACGTATTTGAGCATACTTATGTGCAAAACTATTTTGACTAACCCTATTTGACCAAACGGCATTCTAATGAATTATTTGACAACAATCTTCCACAATAGCAGCATAAATGGATAATCGAAAGTCAGAAATCAACAATGTAGCATTGTGGAATTATGGCCCTAATATCGTTCCATATAATCCTACAGTGCTTTTAGTTTAATGTTAAGATAACTCACCTTTCTTTGTATCGACACTTTCTCTTTTCCTCCAGCTTCTTTCCGTACTGGGATAAGTATTCCTCTAGACTCCCCAGTGTAAATTTGGGTAGTTGGTGCATACCACCATGTACGTCCTTGATCCCTATACATGTTATTCTGCGGCAGTTTCATTCTGAGCTCCTCTTCATTAACCTATAAATGAAAAACAATGACATTATCCCAACTTATGTTCAATATGTGACCAATATAAAGTATAGTGGTTTGGGAGTAAGACTGCTCATGATATAGAAGAAAACACCGATCAGGCTGGGCTGGTACCCCTGCATCCCTCTCGATAGTGTATGTTACTCCAAGGTTTTTATGAAATATAGAAACACACCCTCCCATCTTTAGGTAAGGTAAGGATGCATTTTATTTATCCCAACAGCAGAAACAAATTATACAGAGAGTGTGGCTAGTGTAGTGGTTAGCACATCCGTCTGGCATGCCAGTGCTCGGAGTTCGAAACCTGGACCGAGCAGGCATGATATTTGTGGTAAAAATCTGGCTCTCAAAATTGGGGACTGTGTATCCCTCGTAGCTCGGTGATCACATTAATGTCGGTCCCATCTCAATTTGGGACGTAAAAGAACCACTGGGGACGACCAGCACCCTGGTAGTGACCACCCTCAGTGCCAGCATATAAAGAATGAGACCTCATAAGACCATTACATTGTAACCACAATAATACAGACTAGTCAGTTAATAGAACATTGCCAAGCGCTGGAGACAACTAGAACATATACATTGAATATATACTATTATTATTTCGGTAATGCCACCAGTCATTTGCACGACGCAACATGTTCAAATGATATAAACAAAACTTTGTTTACTATTTTATGATGTAATTTTCATAAATATATGCTATTAGAAAATGTGTCTCTTACAACAATATGTTCCAAATTGTGTTAGGATTTGACAGATATTATAGTGCTACTGAAATGTTTATTTACAGTAATTTGCTTATTGTGTTCCTGGTATTAGAACTTTGACATATATATTTACATGCCGGTTGTAGTTCTAAATTATATTTTTTATTGATGGTTCAAGTAGCAGCAATATTTTACCTACTGGCCATATGTAACTATTGCCAATATCACAACTATAGAACGCAATAATGCATTTGTATGTTGTGTGGAGTCTGCGAATAAAGCATATTATTATAAATAAAATATACTTTTAGTACACCTATAGCCATGGTAATTTGTAAAAGCAATTGCTCAAAGCAGTGTAGTCTAATTACAGCATATACATGCACATAATTGCCAACAAAATATCAACGGAATAAAACTATGGTATCATAATTACACGAAAAGCATAAGTATTGGCAAGGACATACAAAACTATTTTAATGTAGGCCCTATATGTGTGGGCAATAGTAGTTTTGTAAAATATGTATGTATGTAAATAAAGAAGTCATTATTATTATTATTGTTCATGTTATTATGCGGGTGCGTGCCCAGGGGAGTTTTCTCGTTGCCCAGAAACCCCCCACTATACGGCAGTGTACAGTGAATGATGGCATGCAACATCCACCGTTACTGTGATACCCATTTGGGAACCCACAAATATATCAATCCTGGGTACGCCTCTGTTATGTGTTCTACATATAATGATATACTAGTTATGATGAGTTATGACAACAGCAGAGTAAAAACACCAGAAGAAGATTTTATTGAAATAATGCATACAGATATGTGAAAGAACATGTCAAGTAATGCTATAAATACAATCACAGTTGCAGAATAGCATCAGTGTCTAAGTACTGACACTATAAACCCATTAGCCAGTTTAAATATATGTAAATACATTACATATAAATAGTAATAGGACTATCTAATATTTACTTTAGGCTATCTTAATTAACAATAAAATAATTCTAAAATATGAAATGAAAATATTAATTCAACCTTTAAAACGCCACTGGCTCCATTTGAAATGTTATATTTTAAGTATCAGTCATATGTTAAAAACTACTCGTCATAAATTAAAGTTGCATTCTGAGTTACACAAGTTTAAGCTAGGTGTATGTACAACCTAAACAATAATGTCAATATTTATTTATTTGAGTATATTTGCTACCGTATATGTCACTTTAGCATTTGATGTTATTTGATAAATTACGCTTTTGCAAAAAATAAGCATGACATGCATACGTAATTTTAATTTGGATATTAGAATTACATATTGTGTGAACAAAAATTTATATGGAGTTGATGAAAATTATGTATTGTATGGGGCATGACGATTCACTGGAAATTTGTATTTAAAAGATGAACGTTGTCAGAATACAACTTTAATCTAATGTTCAATACATTCTGTCTATATCAAAAGAAGTTCAAAATGACTTAATAATCAGTTTGCATGACGACAAGCATGGCATGGTTTTAAAATGTCAAATAGCATTCAATATTATAAAAATACTTTTTAGTCACCCAAACTAATTAATTGCACAACTTAATATATTATTGGTAATAATTAGTTTATAAAATGTGATTTTCAAAGGATGTTCCGTATCGCCAACGTTGATCCCAAATAAAGCTACGCTATGCTCTATTGCCATATTTAGCGGAAGCGAGAGCAAACACGTGATGACTGGCGCATGCCCGTTCATTGCTCGAATCTTTAACGCTGAGGCACACGGTTCCGATGCTCGGCTATATCGTTAATAATATTCAATTAATTGTACACGTTATAGTACGAATAAATATTAGTATTGACAGTTTTCGAAACATCATGGGGATAATTCGTCGCACTTTTGATTACATGGATGAACAGTGTTTTTCTACTGTTTTTAAATCTCTCGTCCGCCCACATATTGAATATGCAAATCAAGTATGGGCTCCCTACTTAATGAAACACATTACAGCTCTTGAAAATGGTCAGCGTAGAGCAACCAAATTAATTCCAGGTTTTAAAGATCTTCAATATAATGAACGTCTACAAAGACTAAAATTACCAACTCTGTCATATCGTCGCCTCAGAGGAGACATGATTGAATTATATAAGATTTTAACATGATTGAATTATATAAGATTTTAACAGACAAATATGATACAGCTGTGACATCAAACTTTATAACTTTGAGCCTAAATTGAGGGATACTGAATCATGTACGCGAGGACATCACCTAAAAATATTCAAAGGACGTTGTTGGTTAAACATTAAACAAAATTCATTTATACACCGATGCACGGACGTATGGAACAGCCTCCCACAGTCTGTGGTAGAGGCTCCATCAGTCCAGTCCTTTGAGGGGAAATTAGACAAATTATGGAAAAAACACCCAATTAAACTCGATTACACAGCCCCACCCCTATTATGGAACAACTCGTCAGACGCATGCGCACCATATAGTTTGACGACAAACATCAGAGCTGACATAAGAGGCATCACAGCCTAGAAGCCAGAATAGGACCTGTAAGATCGTGAATTATCGCTCACAAACAGTACCAACCTACCTGACATTCAATTCGCGTTTTCTGGCAGACTGCTTGGCACTTCGTTTTTTCCGTTCATCTTTGAGTTCTTTTAAACTACAACATTGATAAAACAGGTCATAATGTGGGTGAAAAATGCTTCATATAAGTTTTCTGTACACTACGACGTGACGTTGGTGACTGACAGCAAGGCCTAACCAAAGCAATTATATAATTGCTTTGGCCTGACTTGCAAGGGATACTTCAGTATTTGCAAGTTGGTGTAGTTCGCTAGGGGGCAGCACATCTTAGCTTAGCTTAGGTCACTGAGTCCAATTTGTGCCTGATTATCGTTTGGAGAACTTCGTTTGGAGAACTTCGTTTCGAGAAAATATTTTGGAGAAATTTTTTTGGAGAAAATCTTTTGGAGAAATATTTGACCAAACGCCATTCTAGTTAATTATTTGACAAAAATCTTGCACAATGACAGCGTAAAGGGATAATCGAAAGTCATAATTCGACAATCTCGGCGTAAAAGGATAATCGAAAGTCAGAAATCAACAATGTAGCATTGTGGAATTATGGCCCTAATATCGTTCCATACGTAATTGCCCGTTGCTGCTCTTGTAAACACAACGCCCCGCTATAAACGTGCAATCGTAAATCGTCAGATTTCGGACTTTCATTGTCAGGATGTCAAGTCGATTGTAAGATGTTGAAAGGGTTGCAGAGATTGATTTTACATGCATGGTTTCACAACACAGAAAACCCCGACAATATGTAGACGTAAAGGATGAAAGGAAACCATCCTTTGAAAAGCAAAATAAATAAGAAGAAAACAGGCATGATTCATATATTGTCAACTTGGTTTGGAAGGAGTGTGACAGAATGCTAAAAATACAAGCAACAGAGGGGTTTGGACTGCCATGATCGCCAACGCCTGCAACAAACACGGTACACACAGGGCGAAGAAAAGATGTCTTATGGAATACGTTTTCCTGAAAATATGTCACAAATAAAGATCAGTATCATATTAATTAAGTATTAATTTTCAAACAGAAAACACGTATCCATATATTCAGATCAAGTGAAGATATCGAATACCCCATTTTTATGTTGCTGCGTGTGTGTTAGCATGCATGTGTATTAGTTTATATGTATGTAGGTGTGTAGGTATGTATGTGTGTTTGCGGTCGTTGTCTTATTGTTTTGTGTGTGTATGTGTGTTCGTGTGTGCGTACGTGCTTGCGTGTGTGTATGACACTGTTCGTGTGTGTGCGTATGTGTGTGTGTGTGTGTTCGTGTGTGCGCGCGCGCTCGTGTGTGTTCGTGTGTTTGTTTGTATGTGTGTGTGTGTGTGTGTGTGTGTGTGTGTGTGTGTGTGTGTGTGTGTGTGAGAGAGGGGGTGAGGTTGTGCGCGTGTGTGTGCAAGTGAATACAATAATGTTTGCATGTTTGTTAGCCTGTGTAAGTGTGCGTGCGTTTGTTTGTGTGGGTGATGCGTATATGTACGTAGTCGCAGTCAGGGATTCGTACATACATGTGTACGTGAGCTCATGTCTCGTGGTACCTGCAGCATGTAGCTGAGAGGTGTAGCTGTATGTATCTTTCTGTTGGCACCACGTGGCGTAGTGGGTGCATTCGATAATGGCTGTTGCGTAAACCTTCACTGTGACAAGAAAGATCGAAAGCGCAATACTCTTAAGTGTTGCTCTGTTATGTTTAAAACGAGTTTATTGATTTATTCAACAATTGTGGGATCGCACATAGATAACAAAAGTTGGATTATTGTTTACAACAATAACAAAGAAGCCTGTCGCGGTCGATAACAGTGCTGCCAGTTCTTGTAAAATTACGTTAGATCTAATTAAGTACGCAAATAATAAACATTTAAAAATATTAACTGAACAACTGTGTAAATTGTATAACACTGTAAACACTATACAATTATTCACTTTCAAGTTCATAAGACATATTTGTTCCGACTTCCATATATCGCCCGATTTTACTGAACTGTAGAAACGTTGTTTGCTATAAAGCACCCTCTCTCAGCGGCCAACACCAAGTGTCTCACCCCACGAATCACTGGAGCGTGTCGCGAGCATTAGCCGCACGTCTTGTGAATGTGCGAGTCAGATTTGCCCCAATCGCGGTCGGTCGCACGAGTAGCAAGGGTTACTCTGTTATCCCCGCGGGCTCGGCCCAAACATGTCAGGAACTGTAGAATGGCGGTTCTGTCTCTATATGTTTTTATTTCTCTCACTGAACGCCGTCGTCTGTCCACAAGCTGAGCGCACGGTGTGGTTCCAGCCTGACACCGAATACACGTACAAGTACGAGGGATTCACTCACATCAAAGACGTCGCACTCATCAAAGTAACCGCGCAGGTGGGTTCTCTCTTCATGGTGTGTTTAGACAAAATCACCGGTACATACACGTAAGTTGTCACAGTTTAATGTATAAAGAGTATACCTTAAATAATATGAAATTAGGGTTTGTAAGAATAATGGGTTCAGGTTCAGGTCACTAGGCTTCCTCCGCAGAAATCTCAAAGTTCCGTCAAATCAAATAAAAGCTCAGGCCTACTTCACCTTTGTCAGACCAATACTGGAGAACGGCTGTACTGCCTGGGATCCCTATACCCTTACACAAATAAACAAACTAGAAATGATTCAACGCCGTGCAGCCCGATATGTCTTATATCGCCACCACAATACCTCCAGTGTAACATACATTCTCCAGACATTAGGATGGAGATCCCTATCATACAGAAGAACCAATGCAAAATTATGTATGATGTACAAAATAACAATTGGCCTAGTGGGTATACCAGCAAACCAATACCTGTAAATATAGTCACTAGAAAACAACATTCCTTATCTTACCCTATCCCTCACTCCAGATGCAACTACCACTTGTATTCTTTTTTCCCCAGTACCGTTCGACTTTGGAATTCCCTCTCTCAATATTTTGTTAATCAGAACAGCCTGGATGCGTTTAAAAGCAACATCCAAACTTTGCACTACCCCATATTTTAGACATTAACTAGTTCTTCTGCACGTATTTCTATTTATTTACACGATAATTGTGTTCTTATATATTGCACTCTAAAAACAAAAAACGAAAACACTTTTCCCGTTCGCCTGCCATGCCACATACCGCCTGAAACCTCAGCATGTTGAGGCTAGGCGTGTACCGGAAGAAGAAGGGTTGTACAGATTTTTGAATGAACTCTTATGCCATGTTTACTAATGGATTCGAACGGCGTTCAATGCGTATTTAGTTGGAGCGATATAAATGAGTAATTTGTCGTCCCTTTTTGGGTAAATAATATATACAATACGATAGTCATACCGTCAACGACTAAAATAGTCGTACTGTCACAATAATGATAATAATATAGCTTCCTTTCTAAATACTTGTTTTTGGACGATGTACAGTGGTTATTACAACTAAACGAATGTCATAAACCATACATATTTTAAAGTACTAATGTCCAAAAATATACAAAAAATATGTGTCACAGACTCATAATCTATGATGTCCCTATAATATTGCACATGTACAGCTGTACTATTCTAGATGTCCATAATGCCGTCTCTCGATGTTATTCAATTACTGCTGTTGCTGCTTCAGCTGTTGTCGTAGCTGCTTGTTTACTTACAGTTTCCGTAGTCTTCACAGTTGTTAATGTTTTCATAACTAAATTTTTGTCTCTGAATTTACATTTAAAATTGAACCACAAATGTACATGATAAACTGAAACAGCAAGGAAGTGGTTGAATTACTGTCATCACAGAATACAAACAAATCCTAGTGACTAGTTCCACAATTGCATCTTAACGACTAGGCATTCTACTACAGGTTGTATTAAGTCCAACCATGGTAATCCTAAATATAAACCTAAAAAGCAACCAAATGTGGGTGCCATCGGCCAACATCTAGACATTCTGCTATTGTAAACTGTAACAAAAATTACTAGTAGTGGTGCTGTAGTCTGTCCCAGATCAAAAAATTGTAATAAAACATGAATATGCTATATACTATATGTAATATGCACTAGTCAAACATGTCACAAAACATTTGGTAAAAAGTAGAATATATTTATTTTATGACTATAGACGTATGATGTGTACAGAATGCGTCAATGTGAATTCGTATAATTATTTCTACTGCATATTGGCACCCAAATATACCAGAGCAATTAAAACACAACGAATTAAACAGAATGGGATGGAGGGAGGTTTTTTTGTTCGCAAAAATTGAAAACGTCAGATGACCGCAGAACCGAAATCTTAGCCTGGTAAACATCGCCGTCTGTTGTATCATTTGTGTCACGCGGGATTTCGGCATACCGATGTTAGTTCTCAACCAGCCGCTGGGGTCACTTTAGTTGTCTACAAATACACTAGACGTCAGCTATACAAGAAATATATGAGGGTATACATAGATATATCGAGTAACAAAAAATATAAATACAACGCCATAAACCCGTCTATAAAGTCAAATAAACGGTGTTTTATGTCGCTAGATTTACATTTAAAATTGAATCACAAGTGTACACGATAAACTGAAACAACAAGGAAGTGATGGGAATACTGGCCTTGGCTGCTGTTTAATTACTGTCATCAAAGAATACAAACAAATCCTAGTGACTGGCCCCACAGTTGCATCTTAACGACTAGTCATTTTACTACAGGTTGGATGAAGTCCAACCATGCTAATCCTAAATATGAACCTAAAAAGCAACCAAATGTGGGTGCCACCGGCCATTAAGTAAAGAAAAATCATTCGAGGCTTCTCCCGAATAATGTAGGGTAATATCTGCCGCATCGAATCAACACAACCTCCCGGTTAGAGAGAAATTAACATTGCAAGTGATCAAATCCAAACCTGAATGCATATCATGCCCCACCATATCGCAAGAAGGACATAGATATGCTAGAAAGAGTACAGAGGAGAGCGACTAAAATGATACCAAATCTGAGGGATCTTAGTTACGAAATACGCCTAAAAGAATGTGGTTTAACAACATTAGAGACCAGGAGATTGAGAGGAGATCACATAGAAGTGTTTAAAATATTGAATGGTTATGAAAATATTGATAGAAACAATTTTTTCTCAGTTAAGAAAAATAGAAGGACCAGAGGACATGAAGCTACATTAGTAAAGGAGCAATGTAGATTAGATATAAGAAAGTTCTCATTCTCACAAAGGACTGTAAATGAATGGAACAGATTATCTCCTGATTGTGTTGGTGCTAGTAGCGTGAATATGTTTAAAAATAAAATCGACACACACCTTAAAAAGGCGGGATACATGTAGATAAAAAGTATTGGACTCTCGATAAGCCAAAAGGCTTCCTTGTCCACCTGCCATCCAGAGTAATTTTCTGGATGGCAATCTTGTTAAATCTTGTTAAATCTTAAATCACTATAACTGCTGATGTCATAATAGTAACAAACCATCAAACTGGAATCTATTGCTTAAACTTAAAGTTATAGTTAATGTAAATAATGACAACAATTGTGTAAATGATATGTAAAATTAAAGTTCCAATGCAGAAGTATTTTGTCGGCCGACGCTTGGCGTCTGCGGCTATTTATAGAACAGTCATCGTGTAGCGATATGTTTGCCGACGTTAGTTCTTGGGAACACTAGACAAGCATGCGCTGAATCTAGTGATTGTGTTGTTGATAAGGATGTATTTATGATATATACTGTTGCAAACTAACAACACTAAATACATTAATCCTTATCAACAACACAGTCTCTAGATGCAGCGCACGGCCAGAATTGTTTACGGCCGTGCAGTGCTGTAGCAATAATCTTATAAAAGCGAGGTGACCAAGAAAGTCGAAACAGAGGAAAACTGCAAAGGTAATTAAAGTATCTTAATGTAAGCGAGACAAAAAGTTGTACCGTAATCCTGCGAAAACTTGCACCGCTGTCAACGCAAATCTAGGCTATGCCTAGCTTTCTTCAATCACTCGACTCACTCAATCACTGTCAGGGATATTCTGCCGCTGGAACACATAAACGGATCACAGCCGTTAAAAATCAAACTGATTACATTTAACAAGACTTAACAAGATTACCACCCAGATAATGTGGACAGGGAAGCACTTTGGCTTATCGAGAGAGAGTCCAACCGTTTTGTTTACATGTATCCCGCCCTTCTGAGGTATGTGTCGATTTTATTTTTAAACATATTCACACTTCTAGCACCCACACAATCAGCACATAATATGTTCCATTTATTTACAGTGCTTTGTGAAAATTAGATCTTTCTTATATCTAATCTACACTGCTCCTTTACTAATGTAACTTCACTTTCATAAGCATTCAATATTTTAAACACTTCTATCTGATTTCCTCTCAATCTCCTGGTCTCTAGTGTTGTTAAACCGCATTCTTTTAGGCGTTTTTCATAACTAAGATCCCTCAGTTTTGGTATCATTTTAATCGCTCTCCTCTGTACTCTTTTTAGCATATATATGTCCTTCTTGCGGTATGGCCTCCACGCTTGTATACTATATTCTAATTGAGGCCTAACTATTGTTATTTGACAGCGGTATTATTAGGTCTTTTTATACGCTATATTTCGTCTAATTAATCCAAGGATTTGATTTCCCTTTGAAGCTGCAATTCCGCACTGCTCTGAAACCTTCATATCAGGATTAATGGTTAACCCTAAGTCCTTTTCTTTTACAGTTGTACTTAGAACAGTACCCCCATTTTGTATATTCTATATCTTCATTTCCATGTTCTGTGTGGAGGCATTTACATTTCCCAAAATTGAACAACATTTGCCACTTTTCAGACCATTTGATCAACCTATCAAGATCATCTTGTAAATGCTGTGTATCTCAATCACTTTTAATCCATCTAAACACTTTTGTATCATCCACAAATTTCAACACCTTGGTTGTTATATCATCGTCCAAATCGTTTATATGTATTGACGATAATATAGATCCTAGTATTGATCCCTGTGGTACCCCACTCAATACTGATTTCCAGTTTAAAGCTTCCCATCAACTACTACCCGTTGTCTTCTGTCAATCAGCCATTTTTCTATCCAGTTAATTATACAATTTCCTATGCCATGGGCCTTTAGTTTAAGTAGTAATCTTTTGTCGAAAGCTTTTTGAAAATCTAAGTAGATGGTATCTACTCGTCTACCCACTTAGTGATATCTTCCAAAAAACATAACATATTTGTTAAGCATGACCTCGCGTTTAGAAACCCATGTTGGGATGGGTTTATCAAATTATATTTACCAAGAAAATCCACCACGTGGTATTTAATTACACTTTCTAATAATTTGCAAATCACCGATGTTAAACTCACTGGTCTATAGTTCTCAAACTTGTATCTCGAACCTTTTTAAAATAATGGTATAATGTTTGCTTCTTTCCATTCTAAAAGAACCACTCCCTTTTCGAATGACAAATTGAAAACTGTTGCAAGCGGTATGCTAATTTATTCTACAATTTCCAACAGTAGTTTGGGCGGAATCCCATCCACAACTGGTGATTTATTATCCTTCATAGCCGTTAGTTTCTTAGCTACCATTTCCGGAGTAACAATTAACTGTCCTAAATAGTCTGATTCTGCCCCCTTGAACTTAGCATCTGGTACTGACAGTGGATTAATATCTTCTCTGGTAAACACCGAACTAAAATACTCACTCAGGTCTTCTGCCATTAAGAATCCCTCTGATATTATATTTCCAGCACTTTCTTCTAGAAGACCGATATTATCCTGAACTTTCTGTTTACTTCGAACATACGCATAACAACTCTTGCTGTCAAGTTTTATATTACAAGCTAATTTTTATTCATAGCTTCTCTTTGAATGTCTAATTTCTGCTGTAGCTTGGTTTAGTGCTTCTTTATAAATGTTGAAGTCTTCCCCATTTTTAGTACGTCTATTTTATATGACTTCCACATCATTTGTTTGTACACATTTTTTCTAATGGCTTCGTTCATTACAAAACATATCAACAATGCACACTGTATAGATAAACCTACATGCATCGCAAAAATACTCGTGTAAAAACACACAAAACTTAAAAAGAGAAACGATTTTTTTGTTCTCAAAAATGGAAAACGTCCGGTGACCGCAGAACCTAAATCTTAGCCTGGTAAACATTGGGTCGTTTGTGACACGCGGGATTTCGGCATACCGATGTTATTTCTCAACCATCCGCTCGGGTCATTTTAGTTTTTTTACAAATACGCTAGGCGTCAGCTCTACGAGAAATATATGAGGGTAAATATATTGAGTAACAAAAAATATAAATACAACGCCATAAACCCGTCTATAAATTCTCATAAACGGTGTTAAAAGAATGTGTAACCCGTTTATTTGATCTGAAAACATAATGCAGTCTATGTGTCGTCACAAGTAAATATAGCACGACAGGTTCGTAACTGGTCATTTCCGATAATGTAGACACTTCCGTTCAATTTCAGCTGCTTATTGCGCCACTGGTGTCCGGCAATAACTCGCAAAGATGTCTACTGAATGTGGAGAGATACGACATTCTTGTGAACCAGGCAGGCTTGGGTATGTGTGGTATATAAAACATATATAGATATAACCAAATAGTACCTATTAATAATACGTAGATAATTTCGGCACTCTTATCAGGATGTCTTGCTCTGTAAAACCGACATCCTGGTAAAGCTGTATATTTTCAAACCCTTACTGCATTGGACATTATGCACATGTGTTGTTATTATTTTTCGAAAGTGTTTAAGTGAGCCAAATGTACCTTGTTGAAAATTACAATGTTGGAGTGGCTGCTACAATGGTCTTAGTGGTAGTCTCCTTGAGCCCTTTTTAGCTTATCTGCAGCAACATGACATTCCATGCTTAAGACATTGTCAATTCGTTATTCCGTATATTAAATAATTATTGTTCTATTTTTGAGTTACACATTTTAGCTAATAATACATGTATGTATTACCTGCTATTTTTTCGAGCACATTATGTTATAATTTAACTGTAGATATGCCTGTTTTGAAAATTGTATCGTTTTGTTTTATGTAAAAAACACGTCCGATTCCGATTCCTATTCCGCGCATAACGTGAAACAGTTAACTGTAGCAACATATTACATTCTTGCTCAATAAAGGTAGACCACGCATGTTTTATTCACGCATAAATTTATGAGTAAATTATTAAGACACAGTACATTATGTTGCGTTTCCAAAAAATTGAAGAGAAAGCACAGACACGTGTGAACGCTGAAAGAGGAACGATTTTGATTCCATGCTGAAATATTGGAAAGTGGCAGACTCACTGGCCGGAAAAAGGACATGCAAAGTAACTGAATGCACTTAATTTACCGTTGCAAATTACGGTTTGTTCATTTAGCAACAAAAATAAACAACGTAATATTTAACGTCAACGCGTTTGATGGCCAAGCCACTGTATAGGCAATACTAGGACATTAGGTCGTATTGACCTATGTTGTTGATCAATGTGATACAAACCCATTTCACTCGAGCAATTCCTTCAAATAATGATGTAATTTTATTCCTATATTGCTCACGACGTATCTATCCCCAGTAACAAATATTGAAAGAGCAGAGTTCCTGTTACAGTTTTGTTTGTATGTGTTTGTTCAAGGTTTGTGCGACTCATCATAGTTTATACTATTCTAAGACAAAATTCATAATTTTACGAAAATAAAACTTCGATGATCTTACTTGAATAAACAATATGTATGTTTCAAATACACGTTTCGGTGGGCGAGTGGTTGCAGAGACATAATCTGATTGTCACAGTCTTCATTTTGGTGACACATTCTGTATTTGTGTATACCATTATTGCTATAAAATATGTACTTTGCATAATGCAATTATATTTATAATATTATTACAGAAAATACAAACAACGCTAAAATAAATTATATGAGTAAGGTTACTATTGTGGAATTTGAATCCGCAACTTAAATCTTTATTTATAGTTTGTTTTGTGTCAGTGAAATATTAAGTTTAATTATGGTTCGAATGCTCTGAGATGAGAGAAGTTTATTTAGAGGGTAAATTTCGTTGGTCTCCCTGATTTCTAATCATCTTTGTGGCAGGACTAGATAATTGAGTACGTCGGAAACGTAGGTTTTTTTAATTTTAAACATAAATGTGGATAATGTTTGTAATAAAAATGTTTTTCCCGAAACGTCTTATAATCTGCATACGAACCGTAAAATCTAATTGGTATTTTTTTAGTTAAAATCCAGTTTTTCTTATAATGTGTGATGAGAAATATCTTACCAAAATATGTTTCTTTCCATCCAGATTACAAGCCAGACATGCCGGAACTTACTTTAGACAAAAGGTATGTCCATGCGTGTTTCGCAAACATACATTAATTTATAAATATATCAACAACTCGATTGTTTCTCCAATAATGTTGACTTGATAAAAACATTTTGTTAGCAGTGGACATATAATTAAAACTATCAAAACATTATTGTAAAAAAAGTAATTTAAGTGAAGAAGTATTCAACCGTATTTATATATTGTGACAAAATGAAAACATGTCTTTTGGTGTTTGTTCCTTTGACAGCATGACGTTCGACATGACCGGGAATGGAGAAATTCAACGGGTGTTTTATTCTGAAGACGAGAATCCCGTCAGCTTGACGCTAAAGAAAATCATCCTGGGAATACTCTCGTCGAAGCTGGTCGTGTCGGACTCCAACAGGGCGGCGAGGACACGCTGGGCTTATCGCGTCAACGAAACGGGTCATGAAGGTATGTCATAAATAGAGACCATTAGCTAACGCAATTAAGCGCCGCTACGGTATACCAAATCTGAACGCGACCTCAAATTGGAAGTAAACCGCAGATCTCGCGTCGACGTCTAATAAAACACCATTAGCTAAGCGCGCAGTGAGCGGTTTTACGATCGGCTCCAGCAGGTAATTGTTTTCTTATATGTAGTGGTTGTCTCTGTGTTACTAACAGTAAAATGCATGTACGAAATATGTATATATATATGTATAAATGTGTTAACGGAACAATTTAACCTTTATCGCAATCAATAATCGCAGGAAGGTAGAATTTAGGTCGCAAGATCGGCAAACTCGAACCCCAAATCCATTCATTCCGGCTTGTACGATTAGTCTAAGCAAACAAAACAATGTAATAAACATAGCCTAATCATGATGTTTGTATACCACAGCATGGGGTACCCTAATGGGCAATATGTTAACATCTGTAACTGATTGTTTTCCATTATTTCACGAAAGAGCCCAGAATATGAATTTCTTGAATTTTGTGGGACGATTCGCAAACGACATGTGCACATTTTGAGAAATATAACATTTTAGTATCTGTGATTCCTAATGAGGTATCTGAAATAAAAAATAAAAACATTTTTGCTTGATCTGGACAGCTTAAATATAAAATTGTTATAAACTTTGTTTGTTTTTAATTAAGTATGAACGGCGAGAACATATTGCAAAAATAGCGCCACAACTGACACTGATTGACAGCTGGTCAGCGCACTTTGCTCAATAAAACTGTCTGCATCTAGTCCAGTCGGCAACGTAAATAGGCCATAAATCTACATTTTATATAAAGCGCCAAACACAATGCTTAAGTTTGTGTTTAAAGATATTTATTTTCGTAGTTGCATATAAACATGATACGCCAGCATTGCAACATAGCCAAAGTAGACATTACGCAACCAACAACTCACCTACGTTTACAAAATAAATAAATTAGTTTAGGTTAATAAATATAATACGCCCATATACACATCTATGTGGGGTTAATAAACAAAAACATAGACAAATGGTTACAATATTATATATAAGTGTGCTTAGCCATGCATAAGCTTAGACTAAGCATTTAGAGTCAAATAAACAAATGTATATTGCACTGTTATTGCGCATCACTGCATCGCTGCAGATGAAAACAAGCAAGTCGTAGTTCTGTTTAAAAGAAAAGTCGTCAAACATGCGTACATGTAATCTATAACTCAGGTTTCTTTATAAGTATGTGTTCCTAAAATGTGTAGCTATTACTCTGTATAGCTACATTTGTATTACTATAACAATTTATATACGAAATAAGTCGGCGTTTGCACTTACGCGAAACATCCATGTTTGGCGCTTATACGCAAAGTCGAACTGCAGATCCCGCATAAACCTCTGATTGGATAGCAAAAGCTGTGACGTAGAACTCAAATAACTGCAGTTGGCGTACAATTTTGGTGTCAGGTTTGTGCTGATTGCGTTCGCTAATGGTGTCTAATGTCGGTGATGAAGTTACTAAACTGGTTGAGTCGCACGCGCACACACGCACACATACATACATACATACATACATACACACACACATACATATATACATACATACATACATGTATACATATATACATATATATATATATATACATACACACATGCATACATATATACATACATAAATACGTACACACACACACACACACACACACACACACACACACACACACACACACACACACACACACACACACACACACACACACACACACACACACACACACACACACACACATGCCATATGCAAACATACATACACAGGATTTATTTAATTAGTTATGATGACGACCTAGTATAGACCTATGAAGGTCAGCCCAGTGCTACATGTTAGGTATTAAGCCAGGTGCGGGGGCGATAGCTATAAATAGACCGGGCGTTGCCAGCAGTGACTGGGAGACTGGACGGTTGACAGTTGGTGCTCCTGGCAGGCAGGAAAAGGACAAGGTTGGCTGGCTGAGCCTTGAACGAAATTGATTCGCCGTAGCTAAGGTGTTGAAAAAAAGGGGAATAAAATGTGTCATTTCCACACTCCGGGTACAACAGATATTTAAAAAGAACCGTCTGCAAGACGAAAGTGATAGAAGCGAAGATGAAAGCAGACATTCAGATGGAGAAACATTGTTAAACATGATATCAAATATACACTAAATTGGTCTAGCATGTATTTATGAAGAAAAAAACCAATTGAATGCAAGTAACATACTTGTGTTATAGAATAATTTAATATGTATGGATGTTGTGCATTAATGACCAAACAACTGAATGCAAATGACTTCTAATGCGTGTTCTTTGCAGGTATGCACTCGGCAATATACCATGCAAAGCCGCAGGATCGCGACATCATTTTCACGAAAGTAAAGCAGACAAAAGCCATGGAGAATGCTGACCAAGACCACACAAAGGTGAGCACATTTGTAGCTGATAAAACACAACTGACCTGCGCCATTCAGTGTTTAGAAATTGGCTACTCCAATATATAATGATGAACGTTTGTCAAAGCAGTTCCCGCCTTTCACTCAGAAGGTACGGTAATTATAGCGGTTAGAAAGTGTGGGTCGTAAGACCGGAAACAGATGACTACGTACAGAATTATGAAAAAACACATAGATCAGTGATTACTATAATAAAATTAACTTTTTATCTTTTGTATTACAGATCATTCGCCTAGATACAATGATGCACATTCCAATGAGGATTGCGTCGAAAGAGTCGTTTCATTCGCCGAACCAATTGACCAAGAGGTACGTAGCCATTGTTAATAGACGTGATTCACAATTAACTGTTAATTTGTTAGAGAAATGTTCCAATACGCTGCTACCTGGAAATAATGGATCACACAAATATAATAATTTCCCTGTGTAATCGGAAAGGAATACTTGTTGAAATATTGAGGTGTGTTTGTGTGTGCGTGCGTGCGTGCGTGCGTGTCTGTGTGTATGTTAAATAGTGCACTCAATACATAGTCCGAAGTATGAAAATCTACGCTACAGCATGTGCACAAACATTTGTATACAGAAAGTGTACGTTGACAAGTAAGTAATTCGTACGGTTTAATGGCTGGTAATGGCGACTCCACATGTAATACAATGTATTTATATGCATACTTTATATATGTGTGTGTGTGTGTGTGTGTGTGTGTGTGTGTGTGTGTGTGTGTGTGTGTGTGTGTGTGTGTGTGTATGTGTGTGTGTGTGTGTGTATATAGTATATATATATATATATACATATATATATAATATAATATATATATATATATGTATGTATGTATGTATGTATGTATGTATGTATGTATGTCACTCGATTAAATTTCTCTGTAAGTTGGGTTTTGGTTAATATAAATTGACGTATTAAATTGCAGCTACAAACCCACTTTTCGTGACATGACGGAAGCTTTGGAGAAAGGAAACGCCCAACTTAGTAAGTGCATGTATAGATGCAGCAAATTGCTTACCCGCTACGGTATGTATCTGTTATATTCCACTCTGTTTTGCCGTATTTATTGTTGTGTGTGGAAATGTGGGGAAATACGTATTCAGCTAATTTGCACAGTATAATTATGTTACAAAAGAAGGTAATAGGGTTTATGCACCATGCACAGTACAACGACCACACGACTCAATTGTTTTATAAAGCACACATTTTGAAGTTTACCGACTTGGTACAATTTAGTATAATACTGTTTATGTATAAAGCTCACAAAATTGAATTGCCGTTAAATATTCAAAGGTTATTTGCTAAGTGTGACAATAATTATTACACACGACGAGAAAATCCCGAACCCGGGCAACCAGTAGAAGGTATATGTTTTTATTATCTATGGAACAAAACTTTGAATGTCACTTTTACCAATATTCGTTCATGTCATTGTTTTAAAGCATACTGTAATAATAATAATAATGATAAGATAACTTCTATTGCGCCTAAATCCTTGAAATCCAAGCTCAGAGGCGCATAAATATATAACAAATATATATTAGAAAGGTATTGTCAACAGAAGTACTATCATCGAAATCATAGTTTCATCTTGATGAACCAAATCATAAGCACTACTATACGTTTGTATTTTGTCTTGAAATTGACATCAAGTAAAAAAACTGTTA
>JAHLWY010000295.1:0-48778 GCA_020002185.1 Paraescarpia echinospica | reverse complement strand
CCCCGAACACACAGGGAAACAAGAAGAGAACAACAGCAATTATAGTCAGCCCACTGTCTGTCTCCTATCGAAACCAACATCACCCCGATCACACAGGGAAACAAGAGGACAACAACAACAATTATAGTCAGCTCACTGTCTGTCTCTTATCGAGACCAACCTCACCCCGAACTCACAGGGAAACAAGAGGACAACCACAACAATTATAGTCATCCAAC
Organism: Paraescarpia echinospica; assembly: GCA_020002185.1. Classification (NCBI taxonomy): domain Eukaryota; kingdom Metazoa; phylum Annelida; class Polychaeta; order Sabellida; family Siboglinidae; genus Paraescarpia; species Paraescarpia echinospica. The sequence goes on along the minus strand of JAHLWY010000295.1, from coordinate 48,560 downwards.
TGTCTGTCTCCTATCGAGAACAATCTCATCCCGAACACAGGGAAACAAGAGGACAACAACAACAGTTATAGTCAGCCCACTGTCTGTCTCCTATCGAGACCAACCTCACACCGAACACACAGGGAAACAAGAGGACAACAACAACAATTATAGTCAGCCCACCATCTACCTACTATCGAGATCAACCTCACCCCGAACACATAGGGAAACAAGAGGACAACCACAACAATTATAGTCAACAAACTGTCTGTCTCCTATCGAGAACAATCTCACCCCGAACACAGCGAAATAAGAGGACAACAACAACAATTATAGTCAATCCACTGTCTGTCTCCTATTGAAACCAACATCACCCCGAACACACAGGGAAACAAGAGGACAACAACAACAATTATAGTCAGCTCACTGTCTGTCTCTTATCGAGACCAACTTCACCCCGAACACACAGGGAAACAAGAGGACAATCACAACAATTATAGTCAACCAACTGTATGTCTCCTATCGAGAATAATCTCACTCCGAATACAGGGAAACAAGAGCACAACAACAACAATTATAGTCAGCCCACTGTCTGTCTCCTGTCGAAACCAACAGCACCCCGAACACACAGGGAAACAAGTGGACAACAACAACAATTTTAGTCAGCTAACTGTCTGTCTCCTATCGAGACCAACCTCACACCGAACACACAGGGAAACAAGAGGACAACAAAAACAATTTTAGTCAGCCCACCATCTGCCTCCTATCGAGACCAACTTCACCCCGAACAGACAGGGAAAAAAGAGGACAACAACAACAATTATAGTCAGCCCACCATCTGCCTCCTATCTAGAACAAACTCACCCCGAACACACAGGGAAACAAGAAGACAACATCAGCAATTATAGTCAGCCCACTGTCTGTCTCCTATCGAAACCAACATCACCCCGATCACACAGGGAAACAAGAGGACAACAACAACAATTATAATCAGCTCACTGTCTTTCTCTTATCGAGACCAACCTCACCCCGAACTCACAGGGAAACAAGAGGACAACCACAACAATTATAGTCATCCAACTGTCTGTCTCCTATCGAGAACAATCTCATCCCGAACACAGCGAAACAAGAGGACAACAACAACAGTTATATTCAGCCCACTGTCTGTCTCCTATCGAGACCAACCTCACACCGAACACACAGGGAAACAAGAGGACAACAACAACAATTATAGTCAGCCCACCATCTACCTACTATCGAGATCAACCTCACCCCGAACACACAGGGAAACAAGAGGACAACCACAACAATTATAGTCAACAAACTGTCTGTCTCCTATCGAGAACAATCTCACCCCGAACACAGCGAAACAAGAGGACAACAACAACAATTATAGTCAGTCCACTGTCTGTCTCCTATCGAAACCAACATCACCCCGAACACACAGGGAAACAAGAGGACAACAACAACAATTATAGTCAGCTCACTGTCTGTCTCCTATCGAGACCAACGTCACCCCGAACACACAGGGAAACAAGAGGACAACAACAACACTTATAGTCAGCCCACCATCTGCCTACTATCGAGACCAACCTCACCCCGAACACACAGGGAGACAAGAGGACAACCACAACAATTATAGTCAGCCCACCATCTGCCTACTATCGAGAGCAACCTCACCCCGAACACACTGGGAAACAAGAGGACAACAACAACAATTATAGTCAGCCCAGTGCCTGTCTCACATCGAAACCAACGTCACACAGGACAAAGGGAAACAAGAGGACAACAACAACACTTATAGTCAACCCAGTGTCTGTCTCCTATCGAGATCAATCTCACTGCGAACACACAGGGAAACAATTTTAGTCAAACCACTGTCTGTCTCCTATCGACGCCAACCTCACCCCAAACACAGGGAAACAAGAGGCCAACAACAACATTGATAGTCAGCCCACTGCCTGTCTCCTATCGAAACCAACGTCACCCCGAACACAAGGAAACAAAAGGACAACCAAAACAATTATAGTCAGCCCACTGCCTGTCTCCTATCGAGACCAACTTCATCCCGAACACAGGGATTCAAGAGGACAACAACAACAATTATAGTCAACCCACTGTCTGTCTCCTATCGAGACCAACCTCACCCTGAACACACAGGGAAACAAGAGGACAACAACAACAATTATAGTCAACCCACTGTCTGTCACCTGTCGAGACCAACCTCACCCTGAACACACAGGGAAACAAGAGGACAACAACATCACATACACTCAAGCTAGTGTGTGTCTCGTATCCTCACCCCAAACACAGGGAAACAAGAGGACAACAACAATTATAGTCAGCCCACTGTCTGTCTCCTATCGAAACCAACAGCACCCCGAACACAGAGGGAAACAAGTGGACAACAACAACAATTTTAGTCAGCTAACTGTCTGTCTCCTATCGAGACCAACCTCACACCGAACACACAGGGAAACAAGAGGACAACAAAAACAATTATAGTCAGCCCACCTTCTGCCTCCTATCGAGACCAACCTCACCCCGAACAGACAGGAAAAAAAGAGGACAACAACAACACTATTATAGTCAGCCCACCATCTGCCTCCTATCTAGAACAATCTCACCCCGAACACACAGGGAAACAAGAAGACAACAACAGCAATTATAGTCAGCCCACTGTCTGTCTCCTATCGAAACCAACATCACCCCGATCACACAGCGAAACAAGAAGACAACAACAACAAATATAATCAGCTCACTGTCTGTCTCTTATCGAGACCAACCTCACCCCGAACTCACAGGGAAACAAGAGGACAACCACAACAATTATAGTCATCCAACTGTCTGTCTCCTATCGAGAACAATCTCACCCCGAACACAGGGAAACAAAAGGACAACAACAACAGTTATAGTCAGCCCACTGTCTGTCTCCTATCGAGACCAACCTCACACCGAACACAGAGGGAAACAAGAGGACAACAACAACAATTATAGTCAGCCCACCATCTGCCTACTATCGAGATCAACCTCACCCCGAACACAGAGGGAAACAAGAGGACAACCACAACAATTATAGTCAACAAACTGTCTGTCTCCTATCGAGAACAATCTCACCCCGAACACAGCGAAACAAGAGGACAATAACAACAATTATAGTCAGCCCACCATCTGCCTACTATCGAGATCAACCTCACCCCGAACACACAGGGAAATAAGAGGACAACCACAACAATTATAGTCAACAAACTATCTGTCTCCTATCGAGAACAATCTCACCCCGAACACAGCGAAACAAGAGGACAACAACAACACTTACAGTCAGCCCACCATCTGCCTACTATCGAGACCAATCTCACCCCGAACACACAGGAAGACAAGAGGACAACCACAACAATTATAGTCAGCCCACCATCTGCCTACTATCGAGACGAACCTCACCCCGAACCCACTGGGAAACAAGAGGACAAGAACAACAATTATAGTCTGCCCACCATATGCCTCCTACCGAGACCAAACTCACCCCGAACACACAGGGAAACAAGAGGACAACAACAACAATTATAGTCAACCCACTGTCTGTCTCCTATCAACGCCAACCTCACCCTGAACACACAGGGAAACAAGAGGACAACAACAACAATTATAGTAAACCAACTGTCTTTCACCTATCGAGACCAACCGCACCCTGAACACACAGGGAAACAAGAGGACAACAACATCACATATACTCAAGCTAGTGTGTGTCTCGTATCCTCACCCCGAACACAAGGAAACAAGAGGACAACAAGAATTATAGTCAGCCCACTGTCTGTCTCCTATCGAGACCAACATCACCCCGAACACACAGGGAATCAATTTTAATCAACCCACTGCCTGTCTCCTATCGAAACCAACGTCACCCCGAACACTGGGAAACAAGAGGACAACCACAACAATTATATTCAGCCCTCTGTCTGTCTCCTATCGAGAACAACATCATCCCGAACACAGGGAAATAAGAGGAAAACAACAACAATTATAGTCAACCACTGTCTGTCTCCTATCGACACCAACATCACCCGAATACACATGGAAATAAGAGGATATAAACAACAATTATAGTCATCCCTCTGTCTGTCTCCTATCGAGACCAACGTCATCCCGAACACAGGGAAACAAGAGGACAACAACAACTTTTATTGTCAACCCACTGTCTGTCTCCTATCGAGTCCAACGTCACCCCGAACACAGGGAAACAAAAGAACAACCACAACAATTATAGTCAGCCAACTGTCTGTCTCCTGTCGAGACCAAACTCACCCCGGACACACAGGGAAACAAGAGGACAACAACAACTTTTATTGTCAGCCCACTGTCTGTCTCCTATCGAAACCAATGTCACCCCGAACACAGGGAAACAAGAGTACAACAACAACACTTATAGTCAACCCACTGTCTGTCTAAAAAATCGAGACCAACGTCACCCGAACACAGGGAAACAAGAGGATATAAACAACAATTATAGTCAGCCCTCTGTCTGTCTCCTATCAAGACCAACGTCATCCCGAACACAGGGAAACAAGAGGACAACAACAACAATTAAAATCAACCAACTGTCTGTCTCCTATCGAGACCAACGTCACCCCGAACACACAGGGCAACAAGAGGATATCAACAACAATTATAGTCAGCCCTCTGTCTGTCTCCTATCGAGACCAACGTCATCCCGAACGCAGGGAAACAAGAGGACAACAACAACAATTATAATCAACCAACTGTCTGTCTCTTATCGAGACCAACCTCTCAGCGAACATACAGGGAAACAAGAGGAAAATAACAACAATTATAGTCAGCCACTGTCTGTCTCCTATCGAGACCAACGTCATCCCGAAAACAGGGATTCAAGAGAACAACAACAACAATTATAGTCAGCCCACTGTCTGTCTCCTATCGAAACCAACATCACCCCGAACACACAGGGAATCAAGAGGACAACAACAGCAATTATAGTCAGCCCACTGTCTGTCTCCTATCGAAACCAACATCACCCCGATCACACAGGGAAACAAGAGGACAACAACAACAATTATAATCAGCTCACTGTCTTTCTCTTATCGAGACCAACCTCACCCCGAACTCACAGGGAAACAAGAGGACAACCACAACAATTATAGTCATCCAACTGTCTGTCTCCTATCGAGAACAATCTCATCCCGAACACAGGGAAACAAGAGGACAACAACAACAGTTATATTCAGCCCACTGTCTGTCTCCTATCGAGACCAACCTCACACCGAACACACAGGGAAACAAGAGGACAACAACAACAATTATAGTCACCCCACCATCTACCTACTATCGAGATCAACCTCACCCCGAACACACAGGGAAACAAGAGGACAACCACAACAATTATAGTCAACAAACTGTCTGTCTCCTATCGAGAACAATCTCACCTCGAACACAGCGAAACAAGAGGACAACAACATCAATTATAGTCAGTCCACTGTCTGTCTCCTATCGAAACCAACATCACCCCGAACACACAGGGAAACAAGAGGACAACAACAACAATTATAGTCAGCTCACTGTCTGTCTCCTATCGAGACCAACGTCACCCCGAACACATAGGGAAACAAGAGGACAACAACAACAGTTATAGTCAGCCCACCATCTGCCTACTATCGAGACCAACCTCACCCCGAACACACAGGGAGACAAGAGGACAACCACAACAATTATAGTCAGCCCACCATCTGCCTACTATCGAGAGCAACCTCACCCCGAACACACTGGGAAACAAGAGGACAACAACAACAATTATAGTCAGCCCAGTGCCTGTCTCACATCGAAACCAACTTCACACAGGACAAAGGGAAACAAGAGGACAACAACAACACTTATAGTCAACCCAGTGTCTGTCTCCTATCGAGATCAATCTCACTGCGAACACACAGGGAAACAATTTTAGTCAAACCACTGTCTGTCTCCTATCGACGTCAACCTCACCCCAAACACAGGGAAACAAGAGGCTAACAACAACATTGATAGTCAGCCCACTGCCTGTCTCCTATCGAAACCAACGTCACCCCGAACACAAGGAAACAAAAGGACAACCAAAACAATTATAGTCAGCCCACTGCCTGTCTCCTATCGAGACCAACTTCATCCCGAACACAGGGATTCAAGAGGACAACAACAACAATTATAGTCAACCCACTGTCTGTCTCCTATCGAGACCAACCTCACCCTGAACACACAGGGAAACAAGAGGACAACAACAACAATTATAGTCAACCCACTGTCTGTCACCTGTCGAGACCAACCTCACCCTGAACACACAGGGAAACAAGAGGACAACAACATCACATACACTCAAGCTAGTGTGTGTCTCGTATCCTCACCCCGAACACAAGGAAACAAGAGGACAACAACAATTATAGTCAGCCCACTGTCTGTCTCCTATCGAAACCAACAGCACCCCGAACACAGAGGGAAACAAGTGGACAACAACAACAATTTTAGTCAGCTAACTGTCTGTCTCCTATCGAGACCAACCTCACACCGAACACACAGGGAAACAAGAGGACAACAAAAACAATTATAGTCAGCCCACCGTCTGCCTCCTATCGCGACCAACCTCACCCCGAACAGACAGGGAAAAAAGAGGACAACAACAACACAATTATAGTCAGCCCACCATCTGCCTCCTATCTAGAACAATCTCACCCCGATCACACAGGGAAACAAGAAGACAACAACAGCAATTATAGTCAGCCCACTGTCTGTCTCCTATCGAAACCAACATCACCCCGATCACACAGCGAAACAAGAAGACAACAACAACAAATATAATCAGCTCACTGTCTGTCTCTTATCGAGACCAACCTCACCCCGAACTCACAGGGAAACAAGAGGACAACCACAACAATTATAGTCATCCAACTGTCTGTCTCCTATCGAGAACAATCTCACCCCGAACACAGGGAAACAAAAGGACAACAACAACAGTTATAGTCAGCCCACTGTCTGTCTCCTATCGAGACCAACCTCACACCGAACACAGAGGGAAACAAGAGGACAACAACAACAATTATAGTCAGCCCACCATCTGCCTACTATCGAGATCAACCTCACCCCGAACACAGAGGGAAACAAGAGGACAACCACAACAATTATAGTCAACAAACTGTCTGTCTCCTATCGAGAACAATCTCACCCCGAACACAGCGAAACAAGAGGACAATAACAACAATTATAGTCAGCCCACCATCTGCCTACTATCGAGATCAACCTCACCCCGAACACACAGGGAAATAAGAGGACAACCACAACAATTATAGTCAACAAACTATCTGTCTCCTATCGAGAACAATCTCACCCCGAACACAGCGAAACAAGAGGACAACAACAACACTTACAGTCAGCCCACCATCTGCCTACTATCGAGACCAACCTCACCCCGAACACACAGGAAGACAAGAGGACAACCACAACAATTATAGTCAGCCCACCATCTGCCTACTATCGAGACGAACCTCACCCCGAACCCACTGGGAAACAAGAGGACAAGAACAACAATTATAGTCTGCCCACCATATGCCTCCTACCGAGACCAAACTCACCCCGAACACACAGGGAAACAAGAGGACAACAACAACAATTATAGTCAACCCACTGTCTGTCTCCTATCAACGCCAACCTCACCCTGAACACACAGGGAAACAAGAGGACAACAACAACAATTATAGTAAACCAACTGTCTTTCACCTATCGAGACCAACCGCACCCTGAACACACAGGGAAACAAGAGGACAACAACATCACATATACTCAAGCTAGTGTGTGTCTCGTATCCTCACCCCGAACACAAGGAAACAAGAGGACAACAAGAATTATAGTCAGCCCACTGTCTGTCTCCTATCGAGACCAACATCACCCCGAACACACAGGGAATCAATTTTAATCAACCCACTGCCTGTCTCCTATCGAAACCAACGTCACCCCGAACACTGGGAAACAAGAGGACAACCACAACAATTATATTCAGCCCTCTGTCTGTCTCCTATCGAGAACAACATCATCCCGAACACAGGGAAATAAGAGGAAAACAACAACAATTATAGTCAACCACTGTCTGTCTCCTATCGACACCAACATCACCCGAATACACATGGAAATAAGAGGATATAAACAACAATTATAGTCATCCCTCTGTCTGTCTCCTATCGAGACCAACGTCATCCCGAACACAGGGAAACAAGAGGACAACAACAACTTTTATTGTCAACCCACTGTCTGTCTCCTATCGAGTCCAACGTCACCCCGAACACAGGGAAACAAAAGAACAACCACAACAATTATAGTCAGCCAACTGTCTGTCTCCTGTCGATACCAAACTCACCCCGGACACACAGGGAAACAAGAGGACAACAACAACTTTTATTGTCAGCCCACTGTCTGTCTCCTATCGAAACCAATGTCACCCCGAACACAGGGAAACAAGAGTACAACAACAACACTTATAGTCAACCCACTGTCTGTCTCCAATCGAGACCAACGTCACCCGAACACAGGGAAACAAGAGGATATAAACAACAATTATAGTCAGCCCTCTGTCTGTCTCCTATCAAGACCAACGTCATCCCGAACACAGGGAAACAAGAGGACAACAACAACAATTAAAATCAACCAACTGTCTGTCTCCTATCGAGACCAACGTCACCCCGAACACACAGGGCAACAAGAGGATATCAACAACAATTATAGTCAGCCCTCTGTCTGTCTCCTATCGAGACCAACGTCATCCCGAACGCAGGGAAACAAGAGGACAACAACAACAATTATAATCAACCAACTGTCTGTCTCTTATCGAGACCAACCTCTCAGCGAACATACAGGGAAACAAGAGGAAAATAACAACAATTATAGTCAGCCACTGTCTGTCTCCTATCGAGACCAACGTCATCCCGAAAACAGGGATTCAAGAGAACAACAACAACAATTATAGTCAGCCCACTGTCTGTCTCCTATCGAAACCAACATCACCCCGAACACACAGGGAATCAAGAGGACAACAACAGCAATTATAGTCAGCCCACTGTCTGTCTCCTATCGAAACCAACATCACCCCGATCACACAGGGAAACAAGAGGACAACAACAACAATTATAATCAGCTCACTGTCTTTCTCTTATCGAGACCAACCTCACCCCGAACTCACAGGGAAACAAGAGGACAACCACAACAATTATAGTCATCCAACTGTCTGTCTCCTATCGAGAACAATCTCATCCCGAACACAGGGAAACAAGAGGACAACAACAACAGTTATATTCAGCCCACTGTCTGTCTCCTATCGAGACCAACCTCACACCGAACACACAGGGAAACAAGAGGACAACAACAACAATTATAGTCAGCCCACCATCTACCTACTATCGAGATCAACCTCACACCGAACACACAGGGAAACAAGAGGACAACCACAACAATTATAGTCAACAAACTGTCTGTCTCCTATCGAGAACAATCTCACCCCGAACACAGCGAAACAAGAGGACAACAACATCAATTATAGTCAGTCCACTGTCTGTCTCCTATCGAAACCAACATCACCCCGAACACACAGGGAAACAAGAGGACAACAACAACAATTATAGTCAGCTCACTGTCTGTCTCCTATCGAGACCAACGTCACCCCGAACACATAGGGAAACAAGAGGACAACAACAACAGTTATAGTCAGCCCACCATCTGCCTACTATCGAGACCAACCTCACCCCGAACACACAGGGAGACAAGAGGACAACCACAACAATTATAGTCAGCCCACCATCTGCCTACTATCGAGAGCAACCTCACCCCGAACACACTGGGAAACAAGAGGACAACAACAACAATTACAGTCAGCCCAGTGCCTGTCTCACATCGAAACCAACGTCACACAGGACAAAGGGAAACAAGAGGACAACAACAACACTTATAGTCAACCCAGTGTCTGTCTCCTATCGAGATCAATCTCACTGCGAACACACAGGGAAACAATTTTAGTCAAACCACTGTCTGTCTCCTATCGACGCCAACCTCACCCCAAACACAGGGAAACAAGAGGCCAACAACAACATTGATAGTCAGCCCACTGCCTGTCTCCTATCGAAACCAACGTCACCCCGAACACAAGGAAACAAAAGGACAACCAAAACAATTATAGTCAGCCCACTGCCTGTCTCCTATCGAGACCAACGTCATCCCGAACACAGGGATTCAAGAGGACAACAACAACAATTATAGTCAACCCACTGTCTGTCTCCTATCGAGACCAACCTCACCCTGAACACACAGGGAAACAAGAGGACAACAACAACAATTATAGTCAACCCACTGTCTGTCACCTGTCGAGACCAACCTCACCCTGAACACACAGGGAAACAAGAGGACAACAACATCACATACACTCAAGCTAGTGTGTGTCTCGTATCCTCACCCCGAACACAAGGAAACAAGAGGACAACAACAATTATAGTCAGCCCACTGTCTGTCTCCTATCGAAACCAACAGCACCCCGAACACAGAGGGAAACAAGTGGACAACAACAACAATTTTAGTCAGCTAACTGTCTGTCTCCTATCGAGACCAACCTCACACCGAACACACAGGGAAACAAGAGGACAACAAAAACAATTATAGTCAGCCCACCGTCTGCCTCCTATCGCGACCAACCTCACCCCGAACAGACAGGGAAAAAAGAGGACAACAACAACACAATTATAGTCAGCCCACCATCTGCCTCCTATCTAGAACAATCTCACCCCGATCACACAGGGAAACAAGAAGACAACAACAGCAATTATAGTCAGCCCACTGTCTGTCTCCTATCGAAACCAACATCACCCCGATCACACAGCGAAACAAGAAGACAACAACAACAAATATAATCAGCTCACTGTCTGTCTCTTATCGAGACCAACCTCACCCCGAACTCACAGGGAAACAAGAGGACAACCACAACAATTATAGTCATCCAACTGTCTGTCTCCTATCGAGAACAATCTCACCCCGAACACAGGGAAACAAAAGGACAACAACAACAGTTATAGTCAGCCCACTGTCTGTCTCCTATCGAGACCAACCTCACACCGAACACAGAGGGAAACAAGAGGACAACAACAACAATTATAGTCAGCCCACCATCTGCCTACTATCGAGATCAACCTCACCCCGAACACAGAGGGAAACAAGAGGACAACCACAACAATTATAGTCAACAAACTGTCTGTCTCCTATCGAGAACAATCTCACCCCGAACACAGCGAAACAAGAGGACAATAACAACAATTATAGTCAGCCCACCATCTGCCTACTATCGAGATCAACCTCACCCCGAACACACAGGGAAATAAGAGGACAACCACAACAATTATAGTCAACAAACTATCTGTCTCCTATCGAGAACAATCTCACCCCGAACACAGCGAAACAAGAGGACAACAACAACACTTACAGTCAGCCCACCATCTGCCTACTATCGAGACCAACCTCACCCCGAACACACAGGAAGACAAGAGGACAACCACAACAATTATAGTCAGCCCACCATCTGCCTACTATCGAGACGAACCTCACCCCGAACCCACTGGGAAACAAGAGGACAACAACAACAATTATAGTCTGCCCACCATATGCCTCCTACCGAGACCAAACTCACCCCGAACACACAGGGAAACAAGAGGACAACAACAACAATTATAGTCAACCCACTGTCTGTCTCCTATCAACGCCAACCTCACCCTGAACACACAGGGAAACAAGAGGACAACAACAACAATTATAGTAAACCAACTGTCTTTCACCTATCGAGACCAACCGCACCCTGAACACACAGGGAAACAAGAGGACAACAACATCACATATACTCAAGCTAGTGTGTGTCTCGTATCCTCACCCCGAACACAAGGAAACAAGAGGACAACAAGAATTATAGTCAGCCCACTGTCTGTCTCCTATCGAGACCAACATCACCCCGAACACACAGGGAATCAATTTTAATCAACCCACTGCCTGTCTCCTATCGAAACCAACGTCACCCCGAACACTGGGAAACAAGAGGACAACCACAACAATTATATTCACCCCTCTGTCTGTCTCCTATCGAGACCAACATCATCCCGAACACAGGGAAATAAGAGGAAAACAACAACAATTATAGTCAACCACTGTCTGTCTCCTATCGACACCAACATCACCCGAATACACATGGAAATAAGAGGATATAAACAACAATTATAGTCATCCCTCTGTCTGTCTCCTATCGAGACCAACGTCATCCCGAACACAGGGAAACAAGAGGACAACAACAACTTTTATTGTCAACCCACTGCCTGTCTCCTATCGAGTCCAACGTCACCCCGAACACAGGGAAACAAAAGAACAACCACAACAATTATAGTCAGCCAACTGTCTGTCTCCTGTCGAGACCAAACTCACCCCGGACACACAGGGAAACAAGAGGACAACAACAACTTTTATTGTCAGCCCACTGTCTGTCTCCTATCGAAACCAATGTCACCCCGAACACAGGGAAACAAGAGTACAACAACAACACTTATAGTCAACCCACTGTCTGTCTCCAATCGAGACCAACGTCACCCGAACACAGGGAAACAAGAGGATATAAACAACAATTATAGTCAGCCCTCTGTCTGTCTCCTATCAAGACCAACGTCATCCCGAACACAGGGAAACAAGAGGACAACAACAACAATTAAAATCAACCAACTGTCTGTCTCCTATCGAGACCAACGTCACCCCGAACACACAGGGCAACAAGAGGATATCAACAACAATTATAGTCAGCCCTCTGTCTGTCTCCTATCGAGACCAACGTCATCCCGAACGCAGGGAAACAAGAGGACAACAACAACAATTATAATCAACCAACTGTCTGTCTCTTATCGAGACCAACCTCACAGCGAACATACATGGAAACAAGAGGACAATAACAACAATTATAGTCAGCCCTCTGTCTGTCTCCTATCGAGACCAACGTCATCCCGAACGCAGGGAAACAAGAGGACAACAACAACAATTATAATCAACCAACTGTCTGTCTCTTTTCGAGACCAACCTCTCAGCGAACATACAGGGAAACAAGAGTACAATAACAACAATTATAGTCAGCCACTGTCTGTCTCCTATCGAGACCAACGTCATCCCGAAAACAGGGATTCAAGAGAACAACAACAACAATTATAGTCAGCCCACTGTCTGTCTCCTATCGAAACCAACATCACCCCGAACACACAGGGAATCAAGAGGACTACAACAACAATTATAGTCAGCTCATTGTCTGTCTCTTATCGAGACCAACCTCACCCCGAACACGCAGGGAAACAAGAGGACAATCACAACAATTATAGTCAACCAACTGTCTGTCTCCTATCGAGAATAATCTCACCACGAACACAGGGAAACAAGAGCACAACAACAACAATTATAGTCAGCCCTCTGTCTGTCTCCTATCGAAACCAACGTCACCCCGAACACAGGGAAACAAGAAGACATCCACAACAATTATAGTCAACCCACTGTCTGTCTCCTATCGAGACCAACCTCACCCTGAACACACAGGGAAACAAGAGGACAACAACAACAATTATAGTCAACCCACTGTCTGTCACCTGCCGAGACCAACCTCACCCTGAACACACAGGGAAACAAGAGGACAACAACATCACATATACTCAAGCTAGTGTGTGTCTCGTATCCTCACCCCGAACACAGGGAAACAAGAGGACAACAACAATTATAGTCAGCCCACTGTCTGTCTCCTATCGAAACCAACATCACCCGAATACACATGGAAATAAGAGGATATAAACAACAATTATAGTCATCCCTCTGTCTGTCTCCTATCGAGACCAACGTCATCCCGAACACAGGGAAACAAGAGGACAACAACAACATTTATTGTCAGCCCACTGTCTGTCTCCTATCGAGACCAACGTCACCCCGAACACAGGGAAACAAAAGTACAACCACAACAATTATAGTCAGCCAACTGTCTCTCTCCTATCGAGACCAACCTCACCCCGGACACACAGGGAAACAAGAGTACAACAACAACACTTATAGTCAACCCACTGTCTGTCTCCTATCGAGACCAACGTTTCCCGAACACAGGGAAACAAGAGGATATAAACAACAATTATAGTCAGCCCTCTGTCTGTCTCCTATCGAGACCAACGTCATCGCGAACACAGGAAAACAAGAGGACAACAACAACAATTATAATCAACCAACTGTCTGTCTCCTATCGAGACCAACGTCACCCCGAACACACAGGGCAACAAGAGGATATCAACAACAATTATAGTCAGCCCTCTGTCTGTCTCCTATCGAGACCAACGTCATCCCGAACGCAGGGAAACAAGAGGGCAACAACAACAATTATAATCAACCAACTGTCTGTCTCTTATCGAGACCAACGTCATCCCGAAAACAAGGATTCAAGAGGACAACAACAACAATTATAGTCAGCCCACTGTCTGTCTCCTATCGAAACCAACATCACCCCGAACACACAGGGAAACAAGAGGACTACAACAACAATTATAGTCAGCTCACTGTCTGTCTCTTATCGAGACCAACCTCACCCCGAACACACAGGGAAACAAGAGGACAATCACAACAATTATAGTCAACCAACTGTCTGTCTCCTATCGAGAATAATCTCACCCCGAACACAGGGAAACAAGAGCACAACAACAACAATTTTAGTCAGCTAACTGTCTGTCTCCTATCGAGACCAACCTTTCACCGAACACACAGGGAAACAAGAGGAAAACAAAAACAATTATAGTCAGCCCACCATCTGCCTCCTATCGAGACCAACCTCACCCCGAACAGACAGGGAAAAAAGAGGACAACAATAACAATTATATTCAGCCCACCATCTGCCTCCTATCTAGAACAATCTCACCCGAACACACAGGGAAACAAGAAGACAACGACAGGAATTATAGTCAGCCCACTGTCTGTCTCCTATCGAAACCAACATCACCCCGATTACACAGAGAAACAAGAGGACAACAACAACAATTATAGTCAGCCACTGTCTGTCTCCTATAGAGACCAACGTCACCCCGAACACACAAGGAAACAATTTTAGTCAACCCACTGTCTGTCTCCTATCGACACCATCCTCACCCCGAACACAGGGAAACAAAAGGACAACAATAACAATTATAGTCAGCCCACTGTCTGTCTCCTATCGAGACCAACGTCACCCCGAACACACAGGGAAACAAGAGGATATCAAAAACAATTATAGTCAGCCTTCTGTCTGTCTCCTATCCAGACCAACGTCATCCCGAACACAGGGAAACAAGAGGACAACAACAACAATTATAGTCAGCCACTGTCTGACTCCTATAGAGACCTACGTCATCGCGAACACAGGGATTCAAGAGGACAACAACATCAATTATAGTTAACCCACTGTCTGTCTCATATCGAGACCAACCTCACCCTGAACACACAGGGAAACAAGAGGACAACAACAACAATTATAGTCAACCCACTGTCTGTCACCTATCGAGACCAACCTCACCCTGAACACACAGGGAAACAACATCACATATACTCAAGCTAGTGTGTGTCTCGTATCCTCACCCCGAACACAGGGAAACAAGAGGACAACAACAATTATAGTCAGCCCATTGTCTGTCTCCTATCGAGACCAACATCACCCCGAACACATAGGGAATCAATTTTAATCAACCCACTGCCTGTCTCCTATCGAAACCAACGTCACCCCGAACACTGGGAAACAAGAGGACAACCACAACAATTATATTCAGCCCTCTGTCTGTCTCCTATCGAGACCAACGTCATCCCGAACACAGGGAAACAAGAGGAAAACAACAACAATTATAGTCAACCACTGTCTGTCTCCTATCGACAACAACATCACCCGAATACACATGGAAATAAGAGGATATAAACAACAATTGTAGTCATCCCTCTGTCTGTCTCCTATCGAGACCACCGTCATCCCGAACACAGGGAAACAAGAGGACAACAACAACATTTATTGTCAGCCCACTGTCTGTCTCCTATCGAGACCAACGTCACCCCGAACACACAGGGAAACAAGAGGACAACAACAACAATTATAGTCAGCCCACTGTCTATCTCCTATCGAGACCAACCTCACCCCGAACACACAGGGAAACAATTTTAGTCAACCCACTGTCTGTATCCTATCGACGCCAACCTCACCCTGAACACACAGGGAAACAAGAGGACACAACAATAATTATAGTCAACCCACTGTCTTTCACCTATCGAGACCAACCTCACCCTGAACACACAGGGAAACAAGAGGACAACAACATCACATATACTCAAGCTAGTGTGTGTCTTTTATCCTCACCCCGAACACAAGGAAACAAGAGGACAACAAGAATTATAGTCAGCCCACTGTCTGTCTCCTATCGAGACCAACATCACCCCGAACACACAGGGAATAAATTTTAATCAACCCACTGCCTGTCTCCTATCGAAACCAACGTCACCCCGAACACTGGGAAACAAGAGGACAACCACAACAATTATATTCAGCCCTTTGTCTGTCTCCTATCGAGACCAACGTCATCCCGAACACAGGGAAATAAGAGGAAAACAACAACAATTATAGTCAACCACTGTCTGTCTCCTATCGACACCAACATCACCCGAATACACATGGAAATAAGCGGATATAAACAACAATTATAGTCATCCCTCTGTCTGTCTCCTATCGAGACCAACGTCATCCCGAACACAGGGAAACAAGAGGACAACAACAACATTTATTGTCAGCCCACTGTCTGTCTCCTATCGAGTCCAACGTCACCCCGAACACAGGGAAACAAAAGGACAACCACAACAATTATAGTCAGCCAACTGTCTGTCTCCTGTCGAGACCAAACTCACCCCGAACACACAGGGAAACAAGAGGACAACAACAAAAATTGTAGTCAGCCCTCTGTCTCCTATCGAGACCAACATCTCCCCGAAGAGACAGGGAATCAATTTTAGTCAACCCACAGTCTGTCTCCTATCAACACCAACCTCACCCCCAACACAGGGAAAAAAGAGGACGACAACATCAATTATAGTCAGCCCAGTGCCTGTCTCACATAGAAACCAACGTCACACAGAACAAAGGGAAACAAGAGGACAACAACAACACTTATAGTCAACCCAGTGTCTGTCTCCTATCGAGATCAATCTCACTCCGAACACACAGGGAAAATTTTTAGTCAAACCACTGTCTGTCTCCTATCGACGCCAACCTCACCCCAAACACAGGGAAACAAGAGGCCAACAACAACATTGATAGTCAGCCCACTGCCTGTCTCCTATCGAAACCAACGTCACCCCGAACACAAGGAAACAAAAGGACAACCACAACAATTATAGTCAGCCCACTGCCTGTCTCCTATCGAGACCAACGTCATCCCGAACACAGGGATTCAAGAGGACAACAACAACAATTATAGTCAACCCACTGTCTGTCTCCTATCGAGACCAACCTCACCCTGAACACACAGGGAAACAAGAGGACAACAACAACAATTATAGTCAACCCACTGTCTGTCACCTGTCGAGACCAACCTCACCCTGAACACACAGGGAAACAAGAGGACAACAACATCACATACACTCAAGCTAGTGTGTGTCTCGTATCCTCACCCCGAACACAGGGAAACAAGAGGACAACAACAATTATAGTCAGCCCACTGTCTGTCTCCTATCGAAACCAACAGCACCCCGAACACAGAGGGAAACAAGTGGACAACAACAACAATTTTAGTCAGCTAACTGTCTGTCTCCTATCGAGACCAACCTCACACCGAACACACAGGGAAACAAGAGGACAACAAAAACAATTATAGTCAGCCCACCTTCTGCCTCCTATCGAGACCAACCTCACCCCGAACAGACAGGAAAAAAAGAGGACAACAACAACACTATTATAGTCAGCCCACCATCTGCCTCCTATCTAGAACAATCTCACCCCGAACACACAGGGAAACAAGAAGACAACAACAGCAATTATAGTCAGCCCACTGTCTGTCTCCTATCGAAACCAACATCACCCCGATCACACAGCGAAACAAGAAGACAACAACAACAAATATAATCAGCTCACTGTCTGTCTCTTATCGAGACCAACCTCACCCCGAACTCACAGGGAAACAAGAGGACAACCACAACAATTATAGTCATCCAACTGTCTGTCTCCTATCGAGAACAATCTCACCCCGAACACAGGGAAACAAAAGGACAACAACAACAGTTATAGTCAGCCCACTGTCTGTCTCCTATCGAGACCAACCTCACACCGAACACAGAGGGAAACAAGAGGACAACAACAACAATTATAGTCAGCCCACCATCTGCCTACTATCGAGATCAACCTCACCCCGAACACAGAGGGAAACAAGAGGACAACCACAACAATTATAGTCAACAAACTGTCTGTCTCCTATCGAGAACAATCTCACCCCGAACACAGCGAAACAAGAGGACAATAACAACAATTATAGTCAGCCCACCATCTGCCTACTATCGAGATCAACCTCACCCCGAACACACAGGGAAATAAGAGGACAACCACAACAATTATAGTCAACAAACTATCTGTCTCCTATCGAGAACAATCTCACCCCGAACACAGCGAAACAAGAGGACAACAACAACACTTACAGTCAGCCCACCATCTGCCTACTATCGAGACCAACCTCACCCCGAACACACAGGGAGACAAGAGGACAACCACAACAATTATAGTCAGCCCACCATCTGCCTACTATCGAGACCAACCTCACCCCGAACCCACTGGGAAACAAGAGGACAACAACAACAATTATAGTCTGCCCACCATATGCCTCCTACCGAGACCAAACTCACCCCGAACACACAGGGAAACAAGAGGACAACAACAACAATTATAGTCAACCCACTGTCTGTCTCCTATCAACGCCAACCTCACCCTGAACACACAGGGAAACAAGAGGACAACAACAACAATTATAGTAAACCAACTGTCTTTCACCTATCGAGACCAACCGCACCCTGAACACACAGGGAAACAAGAGGACAACAACATCACATATACTCAAGCTAGTGTGTGTCTCGTATCCTCACCCCGAACACAAGGAAACAAGAGGACAACAAGAATTATAGTCAGCCCACTGTCTGTCTCCTATCGAGACCAACATCACCCCGAACACACAGGGAATCAATTTTAATCAACCCACTGCCTGTCTCCTATCGAAACCAACGTCACCCCGAACACTGGGAAACAAGAGGACAACCACAACAATTATATTCAGCCCTCTGTCTGTCTCCTATCGAGAACAACATCATCCCGAACACAGGGAAATAAGAGGAAAACAACAACAATTATAGTCAACCACTGTCTGTCTCCTATCGACACCAACATCACCCGAATACACATGGAAATAAGAGGATATAAACAACAATTATAGTCATCCCTCTGTCTGTCTCCTATCGAGACCAACGTCATCCCGAACACAGGGAAACAAGAGGACAACAACAACTTTTATTGTCAACCCACTGTCTGTCTCCTATCGAGTCCAACGTCACCCCGAACACAGGGAAACAAAAGAACAACCACAACAATTATAGTCAGCCAACTGTCTGTCTCCTGTCGATACCAAACTCACCCCGGACACACAGGGAAACAAGAGGACAACAACAACTTTTATTGTCAGCCCACTGTCTGTCTCCTATCGAAACCAATGTCACCCCGAACACAGGGAAACAAGAGTACAACAACAACACTTATAGTCAACCCACTGTCTGTCTAAAAAATCGAGACCAACGTCACCCGAACACAGGGAAACAAGAGGATATAAACAACAATTATAGTCAGCCCTCTGTCTGTCTCCTATCAAGACCAACGTCATCCCGAACACAGGGAAACAAGAGGACAACAACAACAATTAAAATCAACCAACTGTCTGTCTCCTATCGAGACCAACGTCACCCCGAACACACAGGGCAACAAGAGGATATCAACAACAATTATAGTCAGCCCTCTGTCTGTCTCCTATCGAGACCAACGTCATCCCGAACGCAGGGAAACAAGAGGACAACAACAACAATTATAATCAACCAACTGTCTGTCTCTTATCGAGACCAACCTCTCAGCGAACATACAGGGAAACAAGAGGAAAATAACAACAATTATAGTCAGCCACTGTCTGTCTCCTATCGAGACCAACGTCATCCCGAAAACAGGGATTCAAGAGAACAACAACAACAATTATAGTCAGCCCACTGTCTGTCTCCTATCGAAACCAACATCACCCCGAACACACAGGGAATCAAGAGGACAACAACAGCAATTATAGTCAGCCCACTGTCTGTCTCCTATCGAAACCAACATCACCCCGATCACACAGGGAAACAAGAGGACAACAACAACAATTATAATCAGCTCACTGTCTTTCTCTTATCGAGACCAACCTCACCCCGAACTCACAGGGAAACAAGAGGACAACCACAACAATTATAGTCATCCAACTGTCTGTCTCCTATCGAGAACAATCTCATCCCGAACACAGGGAAACAAGAGGACAACAACAACAGTTATATTCAGCCCACTGTCTGTCTCCTATCGAGACCAACCTCACACCGAACACACAGGGAAACAAGAGGACAACAACAACAATTATAGTCACCCCACCATCTACCTACTATCGAGATCAACCTCACCCCGAACACACAGGGAAACAAGAGGACAACCACAACAATTATAGTCAACAAACTGTCTGTCTCCTATCGAGAACAATCTCACCTCGAACACAGCGAAACAAGAGGACAACAACATCAATTATAGTCAGTCCACTGTCTGTCTCCTATCGAAACCAACATCACCCCGAACACACAGGGAAACAAGAGGACAACAACAACAATTATAGTCAGCTCACTGTCTGTCTCCTATCGAGACCAACGTCACCCCGAACACATAGGGAAACAAGAGGACAACAACAACAGTTATAGTCAGCCCACCATCTGCCTACTATCGAGACCAACCTCACCCCGAACACACAGGGAGACAAGAGGACAACCACAACAATTATAGTCAGCCCACCATCTGCCTACTATCGAGAGCAACCTCACCCCGAACACACTGGGAAACAAGAGGACAACAACAACAATTATAGTCAGCCCAGTGCCTGTCTCACATCGAAACCAACTTCACACAGGACAAAGGGAAACAAGAGGACAACAACAACACTTATAGTCAACCCAGTGTCTGTCTCCTATCGAGATCAATCTCACTGCGAACACACAGGGAAACAATTTTAGTCAAACCACTGTCTGTCTCCTATCGACGTCAACCTCACCCCAAACACAGGGAAACAAGAGGCTAACAACAACATTGATAGTCAGCCCACTGCCTGTCTCCTATCGAAACCAACGTCACCCCGAACACAAGGAAACAAAAGGACAACCAAAACAATTATAGTCAGCCCACTGCCTGTCTCCTATCGAGACCAACTTCATCCCGAACACAGGGATTCAAGAGGACAACAACAACAATTATAGTCAACCCACTGTCTGTCTCCTATCGAGACCAACCTCACCCTGAACACACAGGGAAACAAGAGGACAACAACAACAATTATAGTCAACCCACTGTCTGTCACCTGTCGAGACCAACCTCACCCTGAACACACAGGGAAACAAGAGGACAACAACATCACATACACTCAAGCTAGTGTGTGTCTCGTATCCTCACCCCGAACACAAGGAAACAAGAGGACAACAACAATTATAGTCAGCCCACTGTCTGTCTCCTATCGAAACCAACAGCACCCCGAACACAGAGGGAAACAAGTGGACAACAACAACAATTTTAGTCAGCTAACTGTCTGTCTCCTATCGAGACCAACCTCACACCGAACACACAGGGAAACAAGAGGACAACAAAAACAATTATAGTCAGCCCACCGTCTGCCTCCTATCGCGACCAACCTCACCCCGAACAGACAGGGAAAAAAGAGGACAACAACAACACAATTATAGTCAGCCCACCATCTGCCTCCTATCTAGAACAATCTCACCCCGATCACACAGGGAAACAAGAAGACAACAACAGCAATTATAGTCAGCCCACTGTCTGTCTCCTATCGAAACCAACATCACCCCGATCACACAGCGAAACAAGAAGACAACAACAACAAATATAATCAGCTCACTGTCTGTCTCTTATCGAGACCAACCTCACCCCGAACTCACAGGGAAACAAGAGGACAACCACAACAATTATAGTCATCCAACTGTCTGTCTCCTATCGAGAACAATCTCACCCCGAACACAGGGAAACAAGAGGACAACAACAACAGTTATAGTCAGCCCACTGTCTGTCTCCTATCGAGACCAACCTCACACCGAACACAGAGGGAAACAAGAGGACAACAACAACAATTATAGTCAGCCCACCATCTGCCTACTATCGAGATCAACCTCACCCCGAACACAGAGGGAAACAAGAGGACAACCACAACAATTATAGTCAACAAACTGTCTGTCTCCTATCGAGAACAATCTCACCCCGAACACAGCGAAACAAGAGGACAATAACAACAATTATAGTCAGCCCACCATCTGCCTACTATCGAGATCAACCTCACCCCGAACACACAGGGAAATAAGAGGACAACCACAACAATTACAGTCAACAAACTATCTGTCTCCTATCGAGAACAATCTCACCCCGAACACAGCGAAACAAGAGGACAACAACAACACTTACAGTCAGCCCACCATCTGCCTACTATCGAGACCAACCTCACCCCGAACACACAGGAAGACAAGAGAGGACAACCACAACAATTATAGTCAGCCCACCATCTGCCTACTATCGAGACGAACCTCACCCCGAACCCACTGGGAAACAAGAGGACAAGAACAACAATTATAGTCTGCCCACCATATGCCTCCTACCGAGACCAAACTCACCCCGAACACACAGGGAAACAAGAGGACAACAACAACAATTATAGTCAACCCACTGTCTGTCTCCTATCAACGCCAACCTCACCCTGAACACACAGGGAAACAAGAGGACAACAACAACAATTATAGTAAACCAACTGTCTTTCACCTATCGAGACCAACCGCACCCTGAACACACAGGGAAACAAGAGGACAACAACATCACATATACTCAAGCTAGTGTGTGTCTCGTATCCTCACCCCGAACACAAGGAAACAAGAGGACAACAAGAATTATAGTCAGCCCACTGTCTGTCTCCTATCGAGACCAACATCACCCCGAACACACAGGGAATCAATTTTAATCAACCCACTGCCTGTCTCCTATCGAAACCAACGTCACCCCGAACACTGGGAAACAAGAGGACAACCACAACAATTATATTCAGCCCTCTGTCTGTCTCCTATCGAGACCAACATCATCCCGAACACAGGGAAATAAGAGGAAAACAACAACAATTATAGTCAACCACTGTCTGTCTCCTATCGACACCAACATCCCCCGAATACACATGGAAATAAGAGGATATAAACAACAATTATAGTCATCCCTCTGTCTGTCTCCTATCGAGACCAACGTCATCCCGAACACAGGGAAACAAGAGGACAACAACAACTTTTATTGTCAACCCACTGTCTGTCTCCTATCGAGTCCAACGTCACCCCGAACACAGGGAAACAAAAGAACAACCACAACAATTATAGTCAGCCAACTGTCTGTCTCCTGTCGATACCAAACTCACCCCGGACACACAGGGAAACAAGAGGACAACAACAACTTTTATTGTCAGCCCACTGTCTGTCTCCTATCGAAACCAATGTCACCCCGAACACAGGGAAACAAGAGTACAACAACAACACTTATAGTCAACCCACTGTCTGTCTCCAATCGAGACCAACGTCACCCGAACACAGGGAAACAAGAGGATATAAACAACAATTATAGTCAGCCCTCTGTCTGTCTCCTATCAAGACCAACGTCATCCCGAACACAGGGAAACAAGAGGACAACAACAACAATTAAAATCAACCAACTGTCTGTCTCCTATCGAGACCAACGTCACCCCGAACACACAGGGCAACAAGAGGATATCAACAACAATTATAGTCAGCCCTCTGTCTGTCTCCTATCGAGACCAACGTCATCCCGAACGCAGGGAAACAAGAGGACAACAACAACAATTATAATCAACCAACTGTCTGTCTCTTATCGAGACCAACCTCTCAGCGAACATACAGGGAAACAAGAGGAAAATAACAACAATTATAGTCAGCCACTGTCTGTCTCCTATCGAGACCAACGTCATCCCGAAAACAGGGATTCAAGAGAACAACAACAACAATTATAGTCAGCCCACTGTCTGTCTCCTATCGAAACCAACATCACCCCGAACACACAGGGAATCAAGAGGACAACAACAGCAATTATAGTCAGCCCACTGTCTGTCTCCTATCGAAACCAACATCACCCCGATCACACAGGGAAACAAGAGGACAACAACAACAATTATAATCAGCTCACTGTCTTTCTCTTATCGAGACCAACCTCACCCCGAACTCACAGGGAAACAAGAGGACAACCACAACAATTATAGTCATCCAACTGTCTGTCTCCTATCGAGAACAATCTCATCCCGAACACAGGGAAACAAGAGGACGACAACAACAGTTATATTCAGCCCACTGTCTGTCTCCTATCGAGACCAACCTCACACCGAACACACAGGGAAACAAGAGGACAACAACAACAATTATAGTCAGCCCACCATCTACCTACTATCGAGATCAACCTCACCCCGAACACACAGGGAAACAAGAGGACAACCACAACAATTATAGTCAACAAACTGTCTGTCTCCTATCGAGAACAATCTCACCCCGAACACAGCGAAACAAGAGGACAACAACATCAATTATAGTCAGTCCACTGTCTGTCTCCTATCGAAACCAACATCACCCCGAACACACAGGGAAACAAGAGGACAACAACAACAATTATAGTCAGCTCACTGTCTCTCTCCTATCGAGACCAACGTCACCCCGAACACATAGGGAAACAAGAGGACAACAACAACAGTTATAGTCAGCCCACCATCTGCCTACTATCGAGACCAACCTCACCCCGAACACACAGGGAGACAAGAGGACAACCACAACAATTATAGTCAGCCCACCATCTGCCTACTATCGAGAGCAACCTCACCCCGAACACACTGGGAAACAAGAGGACAACAACAACAATTATAGTCAGCCCAGTGCCTGTCTCAC
Source organism: Paraescarpia echinospica (assembly GCA_020002185.1). Lineage (NCBI taxonomy): Eukaryota > Metazoa > Annelida > Polychaeta > Sabellida > Siboglinidae > Paraescarpia > Paraescarpia echinospica. The sequence continues at coordinate 23,249 of JAHLWY010000295.1, read as the reverse complement.
ATCGAAACCAACTTCACACAGGACAAAGGGAAACAAGAGGACAACAACAACACTTATAGTCAACCCAGTGTCTGTCTCCTATCGAGATCAATCTCACTGCGAACACACAGGGAAACAATTTTAGTCAAACCACTGTCTGTCTCCTATCGACGCCAACCTCACCCCAAACACAGGGAAACAAGAGGCCAACAACAACATTGATAGTCAGCCCACTGCCTGTCTCCTATCGAAACCAACGTCACCCCGAACACAAGGAAACAAAAGGACAACCAAAACAATTATAGTCAGCCCACTGCCTGTCTCCTATCGAGACCAACTTCATCCCGAACACAGGGATTCAAGAGGACAACAACAACAATTATAGTCAACCCACTGTCTGTCTCCTATCGAGACCAACCTCACCCTGAACACACAGGGAAACAAGAGGACAACAACAACAATTATAGTCAACCCACTGTCTGTCACCTGTCGAGACCAACCTCACCCTGAACACACAGGGAAACAAGAGGACAACAACATCACATACACTCAAGCTAGTGTGTGTCTCGTATCCTCACCCCGAACACAAGGAAACAAGAGGACAACAACAATTATAGTCAGCCCACTGTCTGTCTCCTATCGAGACCAACGACATCCCGAACACACAGGGCAACAAGAGGATATCAACAACAATTATAGTCAGCCCTCTGTCTGTCTCCTATCGAGACCAACGTCATCCCGAACGTAGGGTAACAAGAGGACAACAACAACAATTATAATCAACCAACTGTCTGTCTCTTATCGAGACCAACCTCACAGCGAACATACAGGGAAACAAGAGGACAATAACAACAATTATAGTCAGCCACTGTCTGTTTCCTATCGAGACCAACGTCATCCCGAAAACAGGGATTCAAGAGGACAACAACAACAATTATAGTCAGCCCACTGTCTGTCTCCTATCGAAACCAACATCACCCCGAACACACAGGGAAACAAGAGGACTACAACAACAATTATAGTCAGCTCACTGCCTGTCTCTTATCGAGAAAAACCTCACCCCGAACACACAGGGAAACAAGAGGACAATCACAACAATTATAGTCAACCAACTGTCTGTCTCCTATCGAGAATAATCTCACCCCGAACACAGGGAAACAAGAGCACAACAACAACAATTATAGTCAGCCCACTGTCTGTCTCCTATCTAAACCAACAGCACCCCGAACACACAGGGAAACAAGTGGACAACAACAACAATTTTAGTCAGCTAACTGTCTGTCTCCTATCGAGACCAACCTCACACCGAACACACAGGGAAACAAGAGGACAACAAAAACAATTATAGTCAGCCCACCATCTGCCTCCTATCGAGACCAACCTCACCCCGAACAGACAGGGAAAAAAGAGGACAACAACAACAATTATAATCAGCCCACCATCTGCCTCCTATCTAGAACAATCTCACCCCGAACACACAGGGAAACAAGAAGACAACAACAGCAATTATAGTCAGCCCACTGTCTGTCTCCTATCGAAACCAACATCACCCCGATCACACAGGGAAATAAGAGGACAACAACAACAATTATAATCAGCTCACTGTCTGTCTCTTATCGAGACCAACCTCACCCCGAACTCACAGGCAAACAAGAGGACAAAAAAAAAATTATAGTCAACCCACTGTCTCTCTCCTATCGAGACCAACCTCACCCCGGACACACAGGGAAACAAGAGTACAACAACAACACTTAGAGTCAACCCACTGTCTGTCTCCTATCGAGACCAACGTCACCCGAACACAGGGAAACAAGATGATATAAACAACAATTATAGTCAACCCTCTGTCTGTCTCCTATCGAGACCAACGACATCCCGAACACACAGGGCAACAAGAGGATATCAACAACAATTATAGTCAGCCCTCTGTCTGTCTCCTATCGAGACCAACGTCATCCCGAACGTAGGGTAACAAGAGGACAACAACAACAATTATAATCAACCAACTGTCTGTCTCTTATCGAGACCAACCTCACAGCGAACATACAGGGAAACAAGAGGACAATAAGAACAATTATAGTCAGCCACTGTCTGTTTCCTATCGAGACCAACGTAATCCCGAAAACAGGGATTCAAGAGGACAACAACAACAATTATAGTCAGCCCACTGTCTGTCTCCTATCGAAACCAACATCACCCCGAACACACAGGGAAACAAGAGGACTACAACAACAATTATAGTCAGCTCACTGCCTCTCTCTTATCGAGAAAAACCTCACCCCGAACACATAGGGAAACAAGAGGACAATCACAACAATTATAGTCAACCAACTGTCTGTCTCCTTTCGAGAATAATCTCACCCCGAACACAGGGAAACAAGAGCACAACAACAACAATTATAGTCAGCCCACTGTCTGTCTCCTATCGAAACCAACAGCACCCCGAACACACAGGGAAACAAGTGGACAACAACAACAATTTTAGTCAGCTAACTGTCTGTCTCCTATCGAGACCAACCTCACACCGAACACACAGGGAAACAAGAGGACAACAAAAACAATTATAGTCAGCCCACCATCTGCCTCCTATCGAGACCAACCTCACCCCGAACAGACAGGGAAAAAAGAGGACAACAACAACAATTATAATCAGCCCACCATCTGCCTCCTATCTAGAACAATCTCACCCCGAACACACAGGGACACAAGAAGACAACAACAGCAATGATAGTCAGCCCACTGTCTGTCTCCTATCGAAACCAACATCACCCCGATCACACAGGGAAATAAGAGGACAACAACAACAATTATAATCAGCTCACTGTCTGTCTCTTATCGAGACCAACCTCACCCCGAACTCACAGGCAAACAGGAGGACAACCACAACAATTATAGTCATCCATCTGTCTATCTCCTATCGAGAACAATCTCACCCCGAACACAGGGAAACAAGACGACAACAACAACAGTTATAGTCAGCCCACTGTCTGTCTCCTATCGAGACCAACCTCACACCGAACACACAAGGAAACAAGAGGACAACAACAACAATTATAGTCAGCCCACCATCTGCCTACTATCGAGATCAACCTCATCCCGAACACACAGGGAAACAAGAGGACAACCACAACAATTATAGTCAACAAACTGTCTGTCTCCTGTCGAGAACAATCTCATCCCGAACACAGCGAAACAAGAGGACAACAACAACAATTATAGTCAGCCCACTGTCTGTCTCCTATCGAAACCAACATCACCCCGAACACACAGGGAAACAAGAGGACAACAACAACAATTATAGTCAGCTCACTGTATGTCTCCTATCGAGACCAACGTCACCCCGAACACACAGGGAAACAAGAGGACAACAACAACATTTATATTCAGCCCACCATATGCCTACTATCGAGACCAACCTCACCCCGAGAACACAGGGAGACAAGAGGACAACCACAACAATTATAGTCAGCCAACCATCTGCCTACTATCGAGACCAACCTCACCCCGTACACATTGGGAAACAAGAGGACAACAACAACAATTATAGTCTGCCCACCATATTCCTCCTACCGAGACCAAACTCACCCCGAACACACAGGGAAACAAGAGGACGACAACAACAATTATAGTCAGCCCAGTGCCTGTCCCCTATCGAAACCAACGTCACCCAGAACAAAGGGAAACAAGAGGACAACAACAACACTTATAGTCAACCCAGTGTCTGTCTCCTATCGAGATCAATCTCACTCCGAACACAGAGGGAAACAATTTTAGTCAAACCACTGTCTGTCTCCTATCGACGCCAAACTCACCCCAAACACAGGGAAACAAGAGGCCAACAACAACATTGATAGTCAGCCCACTGCCTGTCTCCTATCGAAACCAACGTCACCCCGAACACAGGGAAACAAAAGGACAATCACCACAATTATAGTCAGCCCACTGCCTGTCTCCTATCGAGACCAACGTCATCCCGAACACAGGGATTCAAGAGGACAACAACATCAATTATAGTTAACCCACTGTCTGTCTCATATCGAGACCAACCTCACCCTGAACACACAGGGAAACAAGAGGACAACAACAACAATTATAGTCAACCCACTGTCTGTCACCTATCGAGACCAACCTCACCCTGAACACACAGGGAAACAACATCACATATACTCAAGCTAGTGTGTGTCTCGTATCCTCACCCCGAACACAGGGAAACAAGAGGACAACAACAATTATAGTCAGCCCATTGTCTGTCTCCTATCGAGACCAACATCACCCCGAACACATAGGGAATCAATTTTAATCAACCCACTGCCTGTCTCCTATCGAAACCAACGTCACCCCGAACACTGGTAAACAAGAGGACAACCACAACAATTATATTCAGCCCTCTGTCTGTCTCCTATCGAGACCAACGTCATCCCGAACACAGGGAAACAAGAGGAAAACAACAACAATTATAGTCAACCACTGTCTGTCTCCTATCGACAACAACATCACCCGAATACACATGGAAATAAGAGGATATAAACAACAATTGTAGTCATCCCTCTGTCTGTCTCCTATCGAGACCACCGTCATCCCGAACACAGGGAAACAAGAGGACAACAACAACATTTATTGTCAGCCCACTGTCTGTCTCCTATCGAGACCAACGTCACCCCGAACACACAGGGAAACAAGAGGACAACAACAACAATTACAGTCAGCCCACTGTCTACTCCTATCGACGCCAACCTCACCCCAATCATAGGGAAACAAGAGGACAACAACAACATTTAGAGTCCGCCCACTCGAAACCAACATCACCCCGAACACACAGGGAAACAAGAGGACAACAACTACAATTATAGTCAGCTCACTCTCTGTCTCCTATCGAGACCAACGTCACCCCGGACACACTGGGAAACAAGAGGACAACAGCATCACATATACTCAAGCTAGTGTGTGTCTCGTATACTCACCCCGAACACAGGGAAACAAGAGGACAACAACAATTATAGTCAGCCCATTGTCTGTCTACTATCGAGACCAACATCACCCCGAACACACAGGGAATAAATTTTAATCAACCCACTACCTGTCTCCTATCGAAACCAACGTCACCCCGAACACTGGGAAACAAGAGGACAACCACAACAATTATATTCAGCCCTCTGTCTGTCTCCTATCGAGACCAACGTCATCCCGAACAAAGGGAAACAAGAGGAAAACAACAACAATTATAGTCAACCACTGTCTGTCTCCTATCGACAACAACATCACCCGAATACACATGGAAATAAGAGGATATAAACAACAATTGTAGTCATCCCTCTGTCTGTCTCCTATCGAGACCAACGTCATCCCGAACACAGGGAAACAAGAGGACAACAACAACATTTATTGTCAGCCCCCTGTCTGTCTCCTATCTAGACCAACGTCACCCCGAACACACAGGGAAACAAGAGGACAACAACTACAATTATATTCAGCTCACTCTCTGTCTCCTATCGAGACCAACGTCACCCCGGACACACTGGGAAACAAGAGGACAACAACAACAATTACAGTCAGCCCACTGTCTATCTCCTATCGAGATCAACCTCACCCTGAACACACAGGAAAACAATTTTAGTCAAACCAGTGTCTGTCTCCTATCGACGCCAACCTCACCCCAAACACAGGGAAACAAGAGGACAACAACAACTTTGATAGTCAGCCCACTGTCTGTCTCCTATCGAAACCAACGTCACCCCGAACACAGGGAAACAAAAGGAAAACCACAACAATTATAGTCAGCCCACTGCCTGTCTCCTATCGAGACCAACGTCATACCGAACACAGGGATTCAAGAGGACAACAACAACAATTATAGTCAACCCACTGTCTGTCTCCTATGGAGACCAACCTCACCCTGAACACACAGGGAAACAAGAGGACAACAACAACAATTATAATAACCCACTGTCTGTCTCCTATCGAGACCAACGTCATCCCGAACACAGGGAAATAAGAGGAAAACAACAACAATTATATTCAACCACTGTCTGTCTCCTATCGACACCAACATCACCCCGAACACAGGGAAACAAAAGGACAACCACAACAATTATAGTCAGCCAACTGTCTGTCTCCTGTCGAGACCAAACTCACCCCGAACACACAGGGAAACAAGAGGACAACAACAAAAATTATAGTCAACCCACTGACTCTCTCCTATCGAGACCAACCTCACCCCGGACACACAGGCAAACAGGAGGACAACCACAACAATTATAGTCATCCATCTGTCTATCTCCTATCGAGAACAATCTCACCCCGAACACAGGGAAACAAGACGACAACAACAACAGTTATAGTCAGCCCACTGTCTGTCTCCTATCGAGACCAACCTCACACCGAACACACAAGGAAACAAGAGGACAACAACAACAATTATAGTCAGCCCACCATCTGCCTACTATCGAGATCAACCTCATCCCGAACACACAGGGAAACAAGAGGACAACCACAACAATTATAGTCAACAAACTGTCTGTCTCCTGTCGAGAACAATCTCATCCCGAACACAACGAAACAAGAGGACAACAACAACAATTATAGTCAGCCCACTGTCTGTCTCCTATCGAAACCAACATCACCCCGAACACACAGGGAAACAAGAGGACAACAACAACAATTATAGTCAGCTCACTGTATGTCTCCTATCGAGACCAACGTCACCCCGAACACACAGGGAAACAAGAGGACAACAACAACATTTATATTCAGCCCACCATATGCCTACTATCGAGACCAACCTCACCCCGAGAACACAGGGAGACAAGAGGACAACCACAACAATTATAGTCAGCCAACCATCTGCCTACTATCGAGACCAACCTCACCCCGTACACATTGGGAAACAAGAGGACAACAACAACAATTATAGTCTGCCCACCATATTCCTCCTACCGAGACCAAACTCACCCCGAACACACAGGGAAACAAGAGGACGACAACAACAATTATAGTCAGCCCAGTGCCTGTCCCCTATCGAAACCAACGTCACCCAGAACAAAGGGAAACAAGAGGACAACAACAACACTTATAGTCAACCCAGTGTCTGTCTCCTATCGAGATCAATCTCACTCCGAACACAGAGGGAAACAATTTTAGTCAAACCACTGTCTGTCTCCTATCGACGCCAAACTCACCCCAAACACAGGGAAACAAGAGGCCAACAACAACATTGATAGTCAGCCCACTGCCTGTCTCCTATCGAAACCAACGTCACCCCGAACACAGGGAAACAAAAGGACAATCACCACAATTATAGTCAGCCCACTGCCTGTCTCCTATCGAGACCAACGTCATCCCGAACACAGGGATTCAAGAGGACAACAACATCAATTATAGTTAACCCACTGTCTGTCTCCTATCGAGACCAACCTCACCCTGAACACACAGGGAAACAAGAGGACAACAACAACAATTATAGTCAACCCACTGTCTGTCACCTATCGAGACCAACCTCACCCTGAACACACAGGGAAACAACATCACATATACTCAAGCTAGTGTGTGTCTCGTATCCTCACCCCGAACACAGGGAAACAAGAGGACAACAACAATTATAGTCAGCCCATTGTCTGTCTCCTATCGAGACCAACATCACCCCGAACACATAGGGAATCAATTTTAATCAACCCACTGCCTGTCTCCTATCGAAACCAACGTCACCCCGAACACTGGGAAACAAGAGGACAACCACAACAATTATATTCAGCCCTCTGTCTGTCTCCTATCGAGACCAACGTCATCCCGAACACAGGGAAACAAGAGGAAAACAACAACAATTATAGTCAACCACTGTCTGTCTCCTATCGACAACAACATCACCCGAATACACATGGAAATAAGAGGATATAAACAACAATTGTAGTCATCCCTCTGTCTGTCTCCTATCGAGACCACCGTCATCCCGAACACAGGGAAACAAGAGGACAACAACAACATTTATTGTCAGCCCACTGTCTGTCTCCTATCGAGACCAACGTCACCCCGAACACACAGGGAAACAAGAGGACAACAACAACAATTACAGTCAGCCCACTGTCTACTCCTATCGACGCCAACCTCACCCCAATCATAGGGAAACAAGAGGACAACAACAACATTTAGAGTCCGCCCACTCGAAACCAACATCACCCCGAACACACAGGGAAACAAGAGGACAACAACTACAATTATAGTCAGCTCACTCTCTGTCTCCTATCGAGACCAACGTCACCCCGGACACACTGGGAAACAAGAGGACAACAGCATCACATATACTCAAGCTAGTGTGTGTCTCGTATACTCACCCCGAACACAGGGAAACAAGAGGACAACAACAATTATAGTCAGCCCATTGTCTGTCTACTATCGAGACCAACATCACCCCGAACACACAGGGAATAAATTTTAATCAACCCACTACCTGTCTCCTATCGAAACCAACGTCACCCCGAACACTGGGAAACAAGAGGACAACCACAACAATTATATTCAGCCCTCTGTCTGTCTCCTATCGAGACCAACGTCATCCCGAACAAAGGGAAACAAGAGGAAAACAACAACAATTATAGTCAACCACTGTCTGTCTCCTATCGACAACAACATCACCCGAATACACATGGAAATAAGAGGATATAAACAACAATTGTAGTCATCCCTCTGTCTGTCTCCTATCGAGACCAACGTCATCCCGAACACAGGGAAACAAGAGGACAACAACAACATTTATTGTCAGCCCCCTGTCTGTCTCCTATCTAGACCAACGTCACCCCGAACACACAGGGAAACAAGAGGACAACAACTACAATTATATTCAGCTCACTCTCTGTCTCCTATCGAGACCAACGTCACCCCGGACACACTGGGAAACAAGAGGACAACAACAACAATTACAGTCAGCCCACTGTCTATCTCCTATCGAGATCAACCTCACCCTGAACACACAGGAAAACAATTTTAGTCAAACCAGTGTCTGTCTCCTATCGACGCCAACCTCACCCCAAACACAGGGAAATAAGAGGACAACAACAACTTTGATAGTCAGCCCACTGTCTGTCTCCTATCGAAACCAACGTCACCCCGAACACAGGGAAACAAAAGGAAAACCACAACAATTATAGTCAGCCCACTGCCTGTCTCCTATCGAGACCAACGTCATACCGAACACAGGGATTCAAGAGGACAACAACAACAATTTTAGTCAACCCACTGTCTGTCTCCTATGGAGACCAACCTCACCCTGAACACACAGGGAAACAAGAGGACAACAACAACAATTATAATAACCCACTGTCTGTCTCCTATCGAGACCAACGTCATCCCGAACACAGGGAAATAAGAGGAAAACAACAACAATTATATTCAACCACTGTCTGTCTCCTATCGACACCAACATCACCCCGAACACAGGGAAACAAAAGGACAACCACAACAATTATAGTCAGCCAACTGTCTGTCTCCTGTCGAGTCCAAACTCACCCCGAACACACAGGGAAACAAGAGGACAACAACCAAAATTATAGTCAACCCACTGACTCTCTCCTATCGAGACCAACCTCACCCCGGACACACAGGGAAACAAGAGTACAACAACAACACTTAGAGTCAACCCACTGTCTGTCTCCTATCGAGAACAACGTCACCCGAACACAGGGAAACAAGAGGATATAAACAACAATTATAGTCAACCCTCTGTCTGTCTCCTATCGAGACCAACGTCATCCCGAACACACAGGGCAACAAGAGGATATCAACAACAATTATAGTCAGCCCTCTGTCTGTCTCCTATCGAGACCAACGTCACCCCGAACACACAGGGAAACAAGAGGACAACAACAACAATTACAGTCAGCCCACTGTCTATCTCCTATCGACGCCAACCTCACCCCAAACATAGGGAAACAAGATGACAACAACAACATTTAGAGTCCGCCCACTGTCTGTCTCCTATCGAAACCAACATCACCCCGAACACACAGGGAAACAAGAGGACAACAACTACAATTATAGTCAGCTCACTCTCTGTCTCCTATCGAGACCAACGTCACCCCGGACACACTGGGAAACAAGAGGACAACAACAACAATTACAGTCAGTCCACTGTCTATCTCCTATCGAGATCAACCTCACCCTGAACACACAGGAAAACAATTTTAGTCAAACCAGTGTCTGTCTCCTATCGACGCCAACCTCACCCCAAACACAGGGAAACAAGAGGACAACAACAACTTTGATAGTCAGCCCACTGTCTGTCTCCTATCGAAACCAACGTCACCCCGAACACAGGGAAACAAAAGGAAAACCACAACAATTATAGTCAGCCCACTGCCTGTCTCCTATCGAGACCAACGTCATACCGAACACAGGGATTCAAGAGGACAACAACAACAATTATAGTCAACCCACTGTCTGTCTACTATGGAGACCAACCTCACCCTGAACACACAGGGAAACAAGAGGACAACAACAACAATTATAATAACCCACTGTCTGTCTCCTATCGAGACCAACGTCATCCCGAACACAGGGAAATAAGAGGAAAACAACAACAATTATAGTCAACCACTGTATATCTCCTATCGACACCAACATCACCCCGAACACAGGGAAACAAAAGGACAACCACAACAATTATAGTCAGCCAACTGTCTCTCTCCTGTCGAGACCAAACTCACCCCGAACACACAGGGAAACAAGAGGACAACAACAAAAATTATAGTCAACCCACTGTCTCTCTCCTATCGAGACCAACCTCACCCCGGACACACAGGGAAACAAGAGTACAACAACAACACTTAGAGTCAACCCACTGTCTGTCTCCTATCGAGACCAACGTCACCCCGAACACAGGGAAACAAAAGGAAAACCACAACAATTATAGTCAGCCCACTGCCTGTCTCCTATCGAGACCAACGTCATACCGAACACAGGGATTCAAGAGGACAACAACAACAATTATAGTCAACCCACTGTCTGTCTCCTATGGAGACCAACCTCACCCTGAACACACAGGGAAACAAGAGGACAACAACAACAATTATAATAACCCACTGTCTGTCTCCTATCGAGACCAACGTCATCCCGAATACAGGGAAATAAGAGGAAAACAACAACAATTATAGTCAACCACTGTCTGTCTCCTATCGACACCAACATCACCCCGAACACAGGGAAACAAAAGGACAACCACAACAATTATAGTCAGCCAACTGTCTCTCTCCTGTCGAGACAAAACTCACCCCGAACACACAGGGAAACAAGAGGACAACAACAAATATTATAGTCAACCCACTGTCTCTCTCCTATCGAGACCAACCTCACCCCGGACACACAGGGAAACAAGAGTACAACAACAACAATTATAGTCAACCCTCTGTCTGTCTCCTATCGAGACCAACGACATCCCGAACACACAGGGCAACAAGAGGATATCAACAACAATTATAGTCAGCCCTCTGTCTGTCTCCTATCGAGACCAACGTCATCCCGAACGTAGGGTAACAAGAGGACAACAACAACAATTATAATCAACCAACTGTCTGTCTCTTATCGAGAACAACCTCACAGCGAACATACAGGGAAACAAGAGGACAATAACAACAATTATAGTCAGCCACTGTCTGTTTCCTATCGAGACCAACGTAATCCCGAAAACAGGGATTCAAGAGGACAACAACAACAATTATAGTCAGCCCACTGTCTGTCTCCTATCGAAACCAACATCACCCCGAACACACAGGGAAACAAGAGGACTACAACAACAATTATAGTCAGCTCACTGCCTCTCTCTTATCGAGAAAAACCTCACCCCGAACACATAGGGAAACAAGAGGACAATCACAACAATTATAGTCAACCAACTGTCTGTCTCCTTTCGAGAATAATCTCACCCCGAACACAGGGAAACAAGAGCACAACAACAACAATTATAGTCAGCCCACTGTCTGTCTCCTATCGAAACCAACAGCACCCCGAACACACAGGGAAACAAGTGGACAACAACAACAATTTTAGTCAGCTAACTGTCTGTCTCCTATCGAGACCAACCTCACACCGAACACACAGGGAAACAAGAGGACAACAAAAACAATTATAGTCAGCCCACCATCTGCCTCCTATCGAGACCAACCTCACCCCGAACAGACAGGGAAAAAAGAGGACAACAACAACAATTATAATCAGCCCACCATCTGCCTCCTATCTAGAACAATCTCACCCCGAACACACAGGGAAACAAGAAGACAACAACAGCAATTATAGTCAGCCCACTGTCTGTCTCCTATCGAAACCAACATCACCCCGATCACACAGGGAAATAAGAGGACAACAACAACAATTATAATCAGCTCACTGTCTGTCTCTTATCGAGACCAACCTCACCCCGAACTCACAGGCAAACAGGAGGACAACCACAACAATTATAGTCATCCATCTGTCTATCTCCTATCGAGAACAATCTCACCCCGAACACAGGGAAACAAGAGGACAATAACAACAGTTATAGTCAGCCCACTGTCTGTCTCCTATCGAGACCAACGTCACCCCGAACACACAGGGAAACAAGAGGACAACAACAACATTTATATTCAGCCCACCATATGCCTACTATCGAGACCAACCTCACCCCGAGAACACAGGGAGACAAGAGGACAACCACAACAATTATAGTCAGCCAACCGTCTGCCTACTATCGAGACCAACCTCACCCCGTACACATTGGGAAACAAGAGGACAACAACAACAATTATAGTCTGCCCACCATATTCCTCCTACCGAGACCAAACTCACCCCGAACACACAGGGAAACAAGAGGACGACAACAACAATTATAGTCAGCCCAGTGCCTGTCCCCTATCGAAACCAACGTCACCCAGAACAAAGGGAAACAAGAGGACAACAACAACACTTATAGTCAACCCAGTGTCTGTCTCCTATCGAGATCAATCTCACTCCGAACACAGAGGGAAACAATTTTAGTCAAACCACTGTCTGTCTCCTATCGACGCCAAACTCACCCCAAACACAGGGAAACAAGAGGCCAACAACAACATTGATAGTCAGCCCACTGCCTGTCTCCTATCGAAACCAACGTCACCCCGAACACAGGGAAACAAAAGGACAATCACAACAATTATAGTCAGCCCACTGCCTGTCTCCTATTGAGACCAACGTCATCCCGAACACAGGGATTCAAGAGGACAACAACATCAATTATAGTTAACCCACTGTCTGTCTCATATCGAGACCAACCTCACCCTGAACACACAGGGAAACAAGAGGACAACAACAACAATTATAGTCAACCCACTGTCTGTCACCTATCGAGACCAACCTCACCCTGAACACACAGGGAAACAACATCACATATACTCAAGCTAGTGTGTGTCTCGTATCCTCACCCCGAACACAGGGAAACAAGAGGACAACAACAATTATAGTCAGCCCATTGTCTGTCTCCTATCGAGACCAACATCACCCCGAACACATAGGGAATCAATTTTAATCAACCCACTGCCTGTCTCCTATCGAAACCAACGTCACCCCGAACACTGGTAAACAAGAGGACAACCACAACAATTATATTCAGCCCTCTGTCTGTCTCCTATCGAGACCAACGTCATCCCGAACACAGGGAAACAAGAGGAAAACAACAACAATTATAGTCAACCACTGTCTGTCTCCTATCGACAACAACATCACCCGAATACACATGGAAATAAGAGGATATAAACAACAATTGTAGTCATCCCTCTGTCTGTCTCCTATCGAGACCACCGTCATCCCGAACACAGGGAAACAAGAGGACAACAACAACATTTATTGTCAGCCCACTGTCTGTCTCCTATCGAGACCAACGTCACCCCGAACACACAGGGAAACAAGAGGACAACAACAACAATTATAGTCAGCCCACTGTCTATCTCCTATCGAGACCAACCTCACCCCGAACACACAGGGAAACAATTTTAGTCAACCCACTGTCTGTATCCTATCGACGCCAACCTCACCCTGAACACACAGGGAAACAAGAGGACACAACAATAATTATAGTCAACCCACTGTCTTTCACCTATCGAGACCAACCTCACCCTGAACACACAGGGAAACAAGAGGACAACAACATCACATATACTCAAGCTAGTGTGTGTCTCGTATCCTCACCCCGAACACAAGGAAACAAGAGGACAACAAGAATTATAGTCAGCCCACTGTCTGTCTCCTATCGAGACCAACATCACCCCGAACACACAGGGAATAAATTTTAATCAACCCACTGCCTGTCTCCTATCGAAACCAACGTCACCCCGAACACTGGGAAACAAGAGGACAACCACAACAATTATATTCAGCCCTTTGTCTGTCTCCTATCGAGACCAACGTCATCCCGAACACAGGGAAATAAGAGGAAAACAACAACAATTATAGTCAACCACTGTCTGTCTCCTATCGACACCAACATCACCCGAATACACATGGAAATAAGAGGATATAAACAACAATTATGGTCATCCCTCTGTCTGTCTCCTATCGAGACCAACGTCATCCCGAACACAGGGAAACAAGAGGACAACAACAACATTTATTGTCAGCCCACTGTCTGTCTCCTATCGAGTCCAACGTCACCCCGATCACAGGGAAACAAAAGGACAACCACAACAATTATAGTCAGCCAACTGTCTGTCTCCTGTCGAGACCAAACTCACCCCGGACACACAGGGAAACAAGAGTACAACAACAACACTTATAGTCAACCCACTGTCTCTCTCCTATCGAGACCAACGTCACCCGAACACAGGGAAACAAGAGGATATAAACAACAATTATAGTCAGCCCTCTGTCTGTCTCCTATCGAGACCAACGTCATCCCGAACACAGGGAAACAAGAGGACAACAACAACAATTATAATCAACCAACTGTCTGTCTCCTATCGAGACCAACGTCACCCCGAACACACAGGGCAACAAGAGGATATCAACAACAATTATAGTCAGCCCTCTGGCTGTCTCCTATCGAGACCAACGTCATCCCGAACGCAGGGAAACAAGAGGACTACAACAACAATTATAATCAACCAAATGTCTGTCTCTTATCGAGACCAACCTCACAGCGAACATACAGGGAAACAAGAGGACAATAACAACAATTATAGTCAGCCACTGTCTGTCTCCTATCGAGACCAACGTCATCCCGAAAACAGGGATTCAAGAGGACAACAACAACAATTATAGTCAGCCCACTGTCTCTCTCCTATCGAAACCAACATCGCCCCGAACACACAGGGAAACAAGAGGACTACAACAACAATTATAGTCAGCTCACTGTCTCTCTCTTATCGAGACCAACCTCACCCCGAACACACAGGGAAACAAGAGGACAATCACAACAATTATATTCAACCAACTGTATGTCTCCTATCGAGAATAATCTCACTCCGAACAGAGGGAAACAAGAGCACAACAACAACAATTATAGTCAGCCCCTGTCTGTCTCCTATCGAAACCAACAGCACCCCGAACACACAGGGAAACAAGTGGACAACAACAACAATTTTAGTCAGCTAACTGTCTGTCTCCTATCGAGACCAACCTCACACCGAACACAAAGGGAAACAAGAGGACAACAACAACAATTATAGTCAGACCACCATCTGCCTCCTATCTAGAACAATCTCACCCCGAACACACAGGGAAACAAGAAGAGAACAACAGCAATTATAGTCAGCCCACTGTCTGTCTCCTATCGAAACCAACATCACCCCGATCACACAGGGAAACAAGAGGACAACAACAACAATTATAATCAGCTCACTGTCTGTCTCTTATCGAGACCAACCTCACCCCGAACTCAGAGGGAAACAAGAGGACAACCACAACAATTATAGTCATCCAACTGTCTGTCTCCTATCGAGAACAATCTCATCCCGAACACAGGGAAACAAGAGGACAACAACAACAGTTATAGTCAGCCCACTGTCTGTCTCCTATCGAGACCAACCTCACACCGAACACACAGGGAAACAAGAGGACAACAACAACAATTATAGTCAGCCCACCATCTACCTACTATCGAGATCAACCTCACCCCGAACACATAGGGAAACAAGAGGACAACCACAACAATTATAGTCAACAAACTGTCTGTCTCCTATCGAGAACAATCTCACCCCGAACACAGCGAAATAAGAGGACAACAACAACAATTATAGTCAATCCACTGTCTGTCTCCTATTGAAACCAACATCACCCCGAACACACAGGGAAACAAGAGGACAACAACAACAATTATAGTCAGCTCACTGTCTGTCTCTTATCGAGACCAACTTCACCCCGAACACACAGGGAAACAAGAGGACAATCACAACAATTATAGTCAACCAACTGTATGTCTCCTATCGAGAATAATCTCACTCCGAATACAGGGAAACAAGAGCACAACAACAACAATTATAGTCAGCCCACTGTCTGTCTCCTGTCGAAACCAACAGCACCCCGAACACACAGGGAAACAAGTGGACAACAACAACAATTTTAGTCAGCTAACTGTCTGTCTCCTATCGAGACCAACCTCACACCGAACACACAGGGAAACAAGAGGACAACAAAAACAATTATAGTCAGCCCACCATCTGCCTCCTATCGAGACCAACTTCACCCCGAACAGACAGGGAAAAAAGAGGACAACAACAACAATTATAGTCAGCCCACCATCTGCCTCCTATCTAGAACAAACTCACCCCGAACACACAGGGAAACAAGAAGACAACATCAGCAATTATAGTCAGCCCACTGTCTGTCTCCTATCGAAACCAACATCACCCCGATCACACAGGGAAACAAGAGGACAACAACAACAATTATAATCAGCTCACTGTCTTTCTCTTATCGAGACCAACCTCACCCCGAACTCACAGGGAAACAAGAGGACAACCACAACAATTATAGTCATCCAACTGTCTGTCTCCTATCGAGAACAATCTCATCCCGAACACAGGGAAACAAGAGGACAACAACAACAGTTATATTCAGCCCACTGTCTGTCTCCTATCGAGACCAACCTCACACCGAACACACAGGGAAACAAGAGGACAACAACAACAATTATAGTCACCCCACCATCTACCTACTATCGAGATCAACCTCACCCCGAACACACAGGGAAACAAGAGGACAACCACAACAATTATAGTCAACAAACTGTCTGTCTCCTATCGAGAACAATCTCACCCCGAACACAGCGAAACAAGAGGACAACAACAACAATTATAGTCAGTCCACTGTCTGTCTCCT
This sequence comes from Paraescarpia echinospica, assembly GCA_020002185.1. Classification (NCBI taxonomy): domain Eukaryota; kingdom Metazoa; phylum Annelida; class Polychaeta; order Sabellida; family Siboglinidae; genus Paraescarpia; species Paraescarpia echinospica. Next base: position 5,966 of record JAHLWY010000295.1, on the reverse strand, counting down.
ATCGAAACCAACATCACCCCGAACACACAGGGAAACAAGAGGACAACAACAACAATTATAGTCAGCTCACTGTCTGTCTCCTATCGAGACCAACGTCACCCCGAACACATAGGGAAACAAGAGGACAACAACAACAGTTATAGTCAGCCCACCATCTGCCTACTATCGAGACCAACCTCACCCCGAACACACAGGGAGACAAGAGGACAACCACAACAATTATAGTCAGCCCACCATCTGCCTACTATCGAGAGCAACCTCACCCCGAACACACTGGGAAACAAGAGGACAACAACAACAATTATAGTCAGCCCAGTGCCTGTCTCACATCGAAACCAACTTCACACAGGACAAAGGGAAACAAGAGGACAACAACAACACTTATAGTCAACCCAGTGTCTGTCTCCTATCGAGATCAATCTCACTGCGAACACACAGGGAAACAATTTTAGTCAAACCACTGTCTGTCTCCTATCGACGCCAACCTCACCCCAAACACAGGGAAACAAGAGGCCAACAACAACATTGATAGTCAGCCCACTGCCTGTCTCCTATCGAAACCAACGTCACCCCGAACACAAGGAAACAAAAGGACAACCAAAACAATTATAGTCAGCCCACTGCCTGTCTCCTATCGAGACCAACTTCATCCCGAACACAGGGATTCAAGAGGACAACAACAACAATTATAGTCAACCCACTGTCTGTCTCCTATCGAGACCAACCTCACCCTGAACACACAGGGAAACAAGAGGACAACAACAACAATTATAGTCAACCCACTGTCTGTCACCTGTCGAGACCAACCTCACCCTGAACACACAGGGAAACAAGAGGACAACAACATCACATACACTCAAGCTAGTGTGTGTCTCGTATCCTCACCCCGAACACAAGGAAACAAGAGGACAACAACAATTATAGTCAGCCCACTGTCTGTCTCCTATCGAAACCAACAGCACCCCGAACACAGAGGGAAACAAGTGGACAACAACAACAATTTTAGTCAGCTAACTGTCTGTCTCCTATCGAGACCAACCTCACACCGAACACACAGGGAAACAAGAGGACAACAAAAACAATTATAGTCAGCCCACCGTCTGCCTCCTATCGAGACCAACCTCACCCCGAACAGACAGGGAAAAAAGAGGACAACAACAACACAATTATAGTCAGCCCACCATCTGCCTCCTATCTAGAACAATCTCACCCCGATCACACAGGGAAACAAGAAGACAACAACAGCAATTATAGTCAGCCCACTGTCTGTCTCCTATCGAAACCAACATCACCCCGATCACACAGCGAAACAAGAAGACAACAACAACAAATATAATCAGCTCACTGTCTGTCTCTTATCGAGACCAACCTCACCCCGAACTCACAGGGAAACAAGAGGACAACCACAACAATTATAGTCATCCAACTGTCTGTCTCCTATCGAGAACAATCTCACCCCGAACACAGGGAAACAAAAGGACAACAACAACAGTTATAGTCAGCCCACTGTCTGTCTCCTATCGAGACCAACCTCACACCGAACACAGAGGGAAACAAGAGGACAACAACAACAATTATAGTCAGCCCACCATCTGCCTACTATCGAGATCAACCTCACCCCGAACACAGAGGGAAACAAGAGGACAACCACAACAATTATAGTCAACAAACTGTCTGTCTCCTATCGAGAACAATCTCACCCCGAACACAGCGAAACAAGAGGACAATAACAACAATTATAGTCAGCCCACCATCTGCCTACTATCGAGATCAACCTCACCCCGAACACACAGGGAAATAAGAGGACAACCACAACAATTATAGTCAACAAACTATCTGTCTCCTATCGAGAACAATCTCACCCCGAACACAGCGAAACAAGAGGACAACAACAACACTTACAGTCAGCCCACCATCTGCCTACTATCGAGACCAACCTCACCCCGAACACACAGGAAGACAAGAGGACAACCACAACAATTATAGTCAGCCCACCATCTGCCTACTATCGAGACGAACCTCACCCCGAACCCACTGGGAAACAAGAGGACAAGAACAACAATTATAGTCTGCCCACCATATGCCTCCTACCGAGACCAAACTCACCCCGAACACACAGGGAAACAAGAGGACAACAACAACAATTATAGTCAACCCACTGTCTGTCTCCTATCAACGCCAACCTCACCCTGAACACACAGGGAAACAAGAGGACAACAACAACAATTATAGTAAACCAACTGTCTTTCACCTATCGAGACCAACCGCACCCTGAACACACAGGGAAACAAGAGGACAACAACATCACATATACTCAAGCTAGTGTGTGTCTCGTATCCTCACCCCGAACACAAGGAAACAAGAGGACAACAAGAATTATAGTCAGCCCACTGTCTGTCTCCTATCGAGACCAACATCACCCCGAACACACAGGGAATCAATTTTAATCAACCCACTGCCTGTCTCCTATCGAAACCAACGTCACCCCGAACACTGGGAAACAAGAGGACAACCACAACAATTATATTCAGCCCTCTGTCTGTCTCCTATCGAGAACAACATCATCCCGAACACAGGGAAATAAGAGGAAAACAACAACAATTATAGTCAACCACTGTCTGTCTCCTATCGACACCAACATCACCCGAATACACATGGAAATAAGAGGATATAAACAACAATTATAGTCATCCCTCTGTCTGTCTCCTATCGAGACCAACGTCATCCCGAACACAGGGAAACAAGAGGACAACAACAACTTTTATTGTCAACCCACTGTCTGTCTCCTATCGAGTCCAACGTCACCCCGAACACAGGGAAACAAAAGAACAACCACAACAATTATAGTCAGCCAACTGTCTGTCTCCTGTCGAGACCAAACTCACCCCGGACACACAGGGAAACAAGAGGACAACAACAACTTTTATTGTCAGCCCACTGTCTGTCTCCTATCGAAACCAATGTCACCCCGAACACAGGGAAACAAGAGTACAACAACAACACTTATAGTCAACCCACTGTCTGTCTAAAAAATCGAGACCAACGTCACCCGAACACAGGGAAACAAGAGGATATAAACAACAATTATAGTCAGCCCTCTGTCTGTCTCCTATCAAGACCAACGTCATCCCGAACACAGGGAAACAAGAGGACAACAACAACAATTAAAATCAACCAACTGTCTGTCTCCTATCGAGACCAACGTCACCCCGAACACACAGGGCAACAAGAGGATATCAACAACAATTATAGTCAGCCCTCTGTCTGTCTCCTATCGAGACCAACGTCATCCCGAACGCAGGGAAACAAGAGGACAACAACAACAATTATAATCAACCAACTGTCTGTCTCTTATCGAGACCAACCTCTCAGCGAACATACAGGGAAACAAGAGGAAAATAACAACAATTATAGTCAGCCACTGTCTGTCTCCTATCGAGACCAACGTCATCCCGAAAACAGGGATTCAAGAGAACAACAACAACAATTATAGTCAGCCCACTGTCTGTCTCCTATCGAAACCAACATCACCCCGAACACACAGGGAATCAAGAGGACAACAACAGCAATTATAGTCAGCCCACTGTCTGTCTCCTATCGAAACCAACATCACCCCGATCACACAGGGAAACAAGAGGACAACAACAACAATTATAATCAGCTCACTGTCTGTCTCTTATCGAGACCAACCTCACCCCGAACTCACAGGGAAACAAGAGGACAACCACAACAATTATAGTCATCCAACTGTCTGTCTCCTATCGAGAACAATCTCATCCCGAACACAGGGAAACAAGAGGACAACAACAACAGTTATATTCAGCCCACTGTCTGTCTCCTATCGAGACCAACCTCACACCGAACACACAGGGAAACAAGAGGACAACAACAACAATTATAGTCACCCCACCATCTACCTACTATCGAGATCAACCTCACCCCGAACACACAGGGAAACAAGAGGACAACCACAACAATTATAGTCAACAAACTGTCTGTCTCCTATCGAGAACAATCTCACCTCGAACACAGCGAAACAAGAGGACAACAACATCAATTATAGTCAGTCCACTGTCTGTCTCCTATCGAAACCAACATCACCCCGAACACACAGGGAAACAAGAGGACAACAACAACAATTATAGTCAGCTCACTGTCTGTCTCCTATCGAGACCAACGTCACCCCGAACACATAGGGAAACAAGAGGACAACAACAACAGTTATAGTCAGCCCACCATCTGCCTACTATCGAGACCAACCTCACCCCGAACACACAGGGAGACAAGAGGACAACCACAACAATTATAGTCAGCCCACCATCTGCCTACTATCGAGAGCAACCTCACCCCGAACACACTGGGAAACAAGAGGACAACAACAACAATTATAGTCAGCCCAGTGCCTGTCTCACATCGAAACCAACTTCACACAGGACAAAGGGAAACAAGAGGACAACAACAACACTTATAGTCAACCCAGTGTCTGTCTCCTATCGAGATCAATCTCACTGCGAACACACAGGGAAACAATTTTAGTCAAACCACTGTCTGTCTCCTATCGACGTCAACCTCACCCCAAACACAGGGAAACAAGAGGCTAACAACAACATTGATAGTCAGCCCACTGCCTGTCTCCTATCGAAACCAACGTCACCCCGAACACAAGGAAACAAAAGGACAACCAAAACAATTATAGTCAGCCCACTGCCTGTCTCCTATCGAGACCAACTTCATCCCGAACACAGGGATTCAAGAGGACAACAACAACAATTATAGTCAACCCACTGTCTGTCTCCTATCGAGACCAACCTCACCCTGAACACACAGGGAAACAAGAGGACAACAACAACAATTATAGTCAACCCACTGTCTGTCACCTGTCGAGACCAACCTCACCCTGAACACACAGGGAAACAAGAGGACAACAACATCACATACACTCAAGCTAGTGTGTGTCTCGTATCCTCACCCCGAACACAAGGAAACAAGAGGACAACAACAATTATAGTCAGCCCACTGTCTGTCTCCTATCGAAACCAACAGCACCCCGAACACAGAGGGAAACAAGTGGACAACAACAACAATTTTAGTCAGCTAACTGTCTGTCTCCTATCGAGACCAACCTCACACCGAACACACAGGGAAACAAGAGGACAACAAAAACAATTATAGTCAGCCCACCGTCTGCCTCCTATCGCGACCAACCTCACCCCGAACAGACAGGGAAAAAAGAGGACAACAACAACACAATTATAGTCAGCCCACCATCTGCCTCCTATCTAGAACAATCTCACCCCGATCACACAGGGAAACAAGAAGACAACAACAGCAATTATAGTCAGCCCACTGTCTGTCTCCTATCGAAACCAACATCACCCCGATCACACAGCGAAACAAGAAGACAACAACAACAAATATAATCAGCTCACTGTCTGTCTCTTATCGAGACCAACCTCACCCCGAACTCACAGGGAAACAAGAGGACAACCACAACAATTATAGTCATCCAACTGTCTGTCTCCTATCGAGAACAATCTCACCCCGAACACAGGGAAACAAAAGGACAACAACAACAGTTATAGTCAGCCCACTGTCTGTCTCCTATCGAGACCAACCTCACACCGAACACAGAGGGAAACAAGAGGACAACAACAACAATTATAGTCAGCCCACCATCTGCCTACTATCGAGATCAACCTCACCCCGAACACAGAGGGAAACAAGAGGACAACCACAACAATTATAGTCAACAAACTGTCTGTCTCCTATCGAGAACAATCTCACCCCGAACACAGCGAAACAAGAGGACAATAACAACAATTATAGTCAGCCCACCATCTGCCTACTATCGAGATCAACCTCACCCCGAACACACAGGGAAATAAGAGGACAACCACAACAATTATAGTCAACAAACTATCTGTCTCCTATCGAGAACAATCTCACCCCGAACACAGCGAAACAAG